>OMKY01004680.1:1031-11085 GCA_900302395.1 Bregmaceros cantori
GGAGGGAGGGAGGGAGAATGTGTAGGTTGTTTGTTAGGGACACTCCTGAGGGTGAGAGCCTGAGGGTGGGGGAGAAAATAAAATAAAATAAAATGGAATATAAAGTTACATATTTACAGAAATACAAATTACAACCAATCAACATCACACCAAAGGGGGGTAAGTGCCATTACTGAGAGTAAAACCATTAAAATAATACCACATCAAAAACCAAAGTGCTTGGGAATAAATATTGTAGCGGTTCGCATTTGTAGGGGAAATTCTATGCACACTTGACACTCTGTGACATGCTGTGTCATCCAGTTCCATAACTGCATGCATGCATTTTCTAACTGTATTGTGATGTCAGGGACACACCCACAGCGCTGTCTGCCAAGACACAGGGTATTCCACTGTCCATTCTCTTTGTGCTTTGACTCTCTTGGAATAAAGAGCTTTTATGATAGAGGCTGTGTCATTCCTTAACACACATACCTCTACACAGTGATGTTACGTGTACAGAAAAAGAGTTTGCCTTGCACAACACCATTGTCAATGGTATCAAAGTAATGCAGCCAATGGCCAGGTGGCTATGATCGGCGTGAAAAATAAAAATAAAAAGTGTGTTCCCGTTACACACGAGGCGTGTGAACGCTTACAAAAGATCGCCGTCAAAATGGCCATACCTCACGGTAGACAGATATGAATGGAAGCACGCCAATACATGTCCGAAGGGGAAGAATTGCAGCTTTTGGATGATGAGTTAATATCCCGCAACTCCGACCAGAAACGGGTCTACCAGCAAATTAGTACACACACATGCCGCGAGGAAAGAAAAGGGACCATTTTCCTGTGCACCTCTTCGTATTATAGACCATTCTGGTTCAAACGGAGGTCACAGGTGACAATTTTGGTATAAACACTCGACTGCACATGCGCAATGGAGGAATATTCATGCTTAGAGCACCGCCCTCTGGTGGAAAGTAGGGATGAAATACAACTCTTCAAACTCTTTCTGAGCAGACATTGGAACTGAAAAGTGCAGCAATAAAACTATAGTTATTCATTATGTCTTCTAGTGTTATGAAGGCCCAGTAACATTTCACGGTATTAAGCTCTTGCCGTCAACCCATAGACACGTCGATAGGCCAAATAAATGCTAACGATGCATTTCCGCTATGTAGAGACATGGCGCACGTCCATTGTTCTGCGTTTCTGACCTTTTTAGGGCAGCAAGATGAACATTTTCGGTACATTCGCTGCATCACAGTTGACAGGATAGTTGAACAGCCACTACCAGCTTAATACACATACCAGTCAATTGCATATGGTAATTGACTGTTACTGTTGGTTCAATCACTGTATATCCAAATTTGAATACAACCTTTTCACCTCCGTTACATTTGGTACCGTGCCCCCGGATCACACGTATGAAGAACCTAGCGCCACCCAGCTGGCAGAGTACAGAATGACCTCGCAGTGGAAGTGGCAGGTCCAAAGGGGAGAGTGTGTGCGTGATCTTAAAGAAGAAACAGTCTAGAGGTCTTAGTTCGCAGGGCTCTATGGAACTGTACCGAGGGAAGGGGGAGAAAAGATGGTGCGCGGGTTTGGAGGGGTCCGCTACGATGTTTTTGGCCTGGTTTCTTCACCCAGCACTTAGTAGAAATACCAGTCGCTTGCCATCACAGCGACAATGACATTAGAGACTGACCCGACTGAAGGAGAACTTGTGGACGGACACGGCCACTCCTCTCTCACTGGCCTTGAACGTCGCTGAGCCCTTCGGTGCAGTCAACGTCACTGTCTGATCATCCTCTAGAGACACACAGCCCTGCAGGAAAAGGTTTAAATTTAACACATTCTTAGCTCTGCACAATTTTCTTTCTGACAGTGTTATAAAATGATGTACTTATTCATTTTCTTTACATTTTATTTTTTATTTTTTATGTATTTAAATTATTAGACTATTTTATCAGAAATCTCCATTTTTAGTGATACCCACCCATGTTCTGGAGATTATTACTAAACCAAACATGTATAATGGTGAAGGAAAGTCTGAAGTTTCCTTTGGTATGTTTGTTGGACACAGAATGTGGGTTCTGTATGCAAGTTCTGGACACAGAACTCAATTTAAGGGTCTTGAAAAAGCATGTTGGAAAAACCGTAGCACTGCAACGTCTATAATCTCAAAATTGCCTGGTAGTCAATCAGTTAAGGGGATGCTTTCCAAATCCATGATCATGGCCCTTGCACATTAGTGGTTAAACCCGGAGGTGGCAAAGAAAGATGCAGGGATGACATTTTTTCATCATTTACTGGTGCAAAAAATATCCACCAGCTCTCATCATCTGCACAAATGTTTTTTGCTGATTCCCCCTCCAGTTCATCGGGCTGTTAAATAAAAAACAAATGGTGGGTACCATTTGTTTTTTATTTAACAGCCTGATTAGTCCATAAAACACATTTAAAAAACAAGGGAGTCGAGCTTAGAATGATGATAGTTTGAGGGGTGCACAGTGGACGAGTGCGTAGAGAGCGCGTCGCCCAGACCACAGGTCGAGCAGTGCCATGGGTTCGCACAATCCCCCCGGCTTTCTGCAATGTCTCCATCCTGCTTATGATTTAATCCTGTCGTTGTCTCTCAATAAAAAGAATGAAAAACGTTTGCACCCCCCGCCCCACCCAAAAAAAAAAAAAAAACAAGAATGATGATAGTTTGGAGAGGATCATGAGCGATCTTTGAGACTTACAGTGGAGATGATAGAAAGTGTGACTTGATTGAACTGACTGAACATATGGTGGTACTTAGAACCGCAGAATAGTTTTGCAGTTTGAGAACCATGGGTGTACGGTAGCATGGTGTGGGACGATGACTCGGACTCACTTGGCTCTCACCATCAGAGAGTTCGTCCTTGGAGAAAGGTCGTATCCTCAGGTACACTTTCATCATCTGAGGAAGAGCTTCCTCAACGGGCGTCGAGGGCAGAACGTCCTGCAGATGCAAAAAGACCAAAAATCATTTGTGATAGTCAATTCTCAATGCTAGTGTGGATAATGGCTAATTGGTTACAGAGTGAGCAGTCGTAAGTGAATTTTGAAACTGTGCGTTTTGTTGTCAAATTCAGCCACTTCAGTACACTACGATGAATTTACACAGGCAGCTAGACACCGAAAGTGAATTTCAGAGAATGGGACAAAATGTCAGCCCCGTGTTTAACACGTAATCTCGTCTATAGCGAGAGCCATTCCTCATGTTTGTGAAAGCAGTTTTCAAATGGCTGTTCAGAAGACACGCCTACCATTTTTGGAAAGGGTGGTATGGCATCATTATCAAGTGTTCCATATGGAACAATTTGTTGCTATTCATATCCCCGAAATGTGGCACGTATGGGTTGTAATGGTTTTGAGTGCAGATTCTTCATGTTATGGTGATGACTTTTGAACGAGTGAATTTGTCCCAGATTTAGTGCATTAATGCTCTAGGGTAGGTTCATGAACTGATGAGATTTTGGAGGCCAACACTCACAAGACAAAACGCACTGCACCATCAAACGAGCTTGAATCTGAGCTCATGTCACTTCTCGCTGGTCGAGTTTTGGCTGTGTGGTGTTCAGTTAAGGCTTGGAGATCAAACTGACTTGCAGCGATGCAAAATTGCAATTGACGTGCTGCCTAGTTGCTCGGTCGGTTAGGCAGTGCACTGGAAAGCATGCATATGCCTTAATGGCGCGGTGGTTCAAATCCCACCACCGACGTATTTCCCGCATGTCTACCACCCCATCTTCACCCGTTTCCACTAACCCTAATAACTAAAGCTTGAAAAAAAAAAAACAGCCTGAATGGGCTGGAAAAAACATTTAAAAAAATGCAATTGACAAGTAGATACCACTCAGCCACAGCTCAAGTAAGCATAGGCAGTAGGTTATTTGACTGGTGTTAACGACCATACTAAACTTGTTTACAAGGATAAAACATTGAAAGTATTGCTGCACCATTAAATTGTCATCATTTGAGCCAAATATGATTTTTTTAATGTGTTCTATAATAACTATCACCCCCGGTTCCATTTTACGGTCATTTTGTGACAGCTCATCAGCATTTCTCTGATTTCTCATGTCTAGCTGTTGAGTCAGCCTGACTGTGAGGCTTGACCAGGCTTTGGGCTTTTTATCTCAGCTCAGTCTTGTTGAGGGTACTATTGTGTGCAGGTGGATGTATTTGTCTCCAAATTGCTATGCTTTCTCAGTAGTTGTTTGGTTTTAAGATAAAGCATCTACATTTAATTTAATATAAAAGCTTCAAGTATTTCAAGATGGCCAACTTTTTCAAAATCTTGTACACTCCATAAGAGATAGATTAACTAGGACACGCGAGATTCAAGATCATTTTATTGATCCCAGGGGAAATTCGGACAGGAACAGCACCTTTCAACTATTAAAGTATGCAATAACAGAATATGCCCTCTGGGAGGCAGCATTTGCGCCTACACGCACAAAAAAAGATTGTTGTGTTGTTTTGCCGTGAGCTCTAACGTCTTTCGTTTCACGGCATCGATGGACATTCCCAGAGCCTCCCCTATTTATTGAAAACTGTTTTGGACTTTTGTTGAGTCTCGCCTCTAATTCCGTGTCATTTTGTGACTTTGTTGATAGCCTCAATGTCGCCCCAACCTTTTCCGATAGCATTGTTCCGTATTCATCCATAATCTCAATCCACCCCCAGATAGGTACGAAAGGTAACGGGTCACCTGTACTCACCTGAACATCGCCGCCAGCTATGCAGGAGTCGTCAATCGCTGCAGGAGATTCCATCGTTTCCAAAGCTTTGTATTGAGTGTCTCAATGTTGTTACTCCACACACATCGACTATATTTTTATTACGACCACACCCGCTATTTTACCTCTCACACAACAGGAACTATATTGAAGACTTGTATGCGCAATGTTTCCATGTGAATGAATGAATGACACAGCGAGGCCCCGCGGATCGCACCTGGGCCCGGATTTTTTGATTAGGGCGCACTCAGGTGGAAAGCACCGCCGACGTTTAAATTGTTGATCACATGACAATCCGTCACTAAATAAGACGGGGTTTGCTAGACGTTCCGGTAAGAACAGTACTCTGAATATGACTTCCGGTGCCCTTACGTAGATGTTTGCGGACTTATTTTTGAAATTGTCGAACTTCGCCCACAGCTGGACTGTACTATTTGGCGATATGTAATTCCCATGAAAATATTGTCTTTACTCTTCTGTGCAGACAGTAATGGGCCGCTTTTTAATCCCTTACATATACAAATCCCTAACAATTGAAATGCAATCCCTGATCACATTGCCATATTATAAAAGTAACACAAATTCAAATTATGTGTTTAAATTATTATCGCCATTTTCTTCTCTTTAGAGTTATAAAAGGGTATTTCAACCTTCCCATCATCGCTGGTGGCCATTTTGCTGCTGTTGGGGACCAACCAAACAGCAAAAAATGGGTTTCTCAATGCATTCTGTTCGGTAGGAGAATATACCGAAATACTATCACGATAGTGTGTAGGTTACAAAGACATCCACACTTGCCACTGCAGTCATTGTCGTTCATTATTTCCAGGACAAAGTCATGTTTTTGGAATGATCAACATACTTTTTAAAAAGTGCCACAGTCAACGGTTTTGTCAGTAATGGTATAATATTCATATCTGCAGTGGCCTGGTCTTGGTTAAAAATGCCCGAATATTCTCCCCAGTCCAACCCTGACTTCGCATGTGCAATTCCACAGCCAAATGTTCTGTGGATATATGTCCCAGGCGCCCCAACCATTACAGTATGATTCAATACTTTGCACGACCTGTTCAATTTAATACTTTTTGACACTGAATGACCGAGTAACTTCAAGTCATATTTTGTCAGCCCCCGTAAAAAAAAAAAAAACGTAATTGGTAGGCACTAGGCTAAAGAAAAAAATTGGTCACACTGGATGTATGGCATGCAGGGTTGGTCATTTGTTGAAGTAATCACTTAAGCCACAAGTTAGTCATACATGGGTGTATACAAATAAATGTCGATGCTCCCTCCCTGATTTTGCTCTCAACCTTCACCATCTTTGGCTGCGTCCCATGCACAATCTTGGAGTTGGACCTATCCCTCTGCACTTCCCTTGTGTCCAACTTTTAGGACAGCCCAGCAATTCATTATGTAACTTCTAAACGCAGGGTCAGAGCAATGCGCGGTGAAGGGCCGGCCACATAGCAAAAATCACTTGACGGATGTGCAGACCGTGCAAAGTATTCCAATAACCAGCAATTCTTTAATGCTGAACCCATATCAGACGTCTGCAGGCAGCAGCTCCGGAACTTACGAGCATCAGACATTGGCTCCGCCAGCTAGCCACCGCTCACGCCGGCACCTCCGACACGTGCCTCAGACGCATAAAGATGAGTGTAGACACAATTACAGCAGTGGGTGTACTTGTGCGCACAGAGTGCATATTCTTTTTATCAGATGTGCAGCCAAACTATCCTGGTCATCTTTTGTAAATCGTACAGACCTCGGTTTATCACGCATTGAGATTCAGTCTAAGACGATTGAGAAATGTTAAACAGAACCACACTTTGAGCCAATTCTGGAAATGACTTTTACCCATTTCATTGTCCACACTATCAATTCCTGACTAAATGCAGTGACACGAAAACGCCACACTGTGGGACAATGGGCCAACTTAAGTTTCAGCATGAAAAAAAAGCAATGGCAAATTTGTAACTTCAAATTAGTTGATAATTTAAGACTTGAGTAAATTAGTCAAATTTAGGTGGGCCATAATTTGTTTTTCATTCAAGACTTTAAACCCAGTGGGGACTAAAGAGCCAGGAGCATTCTGACAAACAATGGAAAATGTAATTCAAACCTGGATCTTGAAATGTACAAATGACATTTTGAAAGCTGCAGTTGAAAAATCACACTAAGAAGTTGCATGGGTTTGCTTACAATCAAATTAAGCCTGAATGATTGATCGCAAACTTTATATACTGCAGTGGGAACGCCGCAAGGAGTAAAAGCTGTGAAGTCTCGTCTTTGTCTGCTCACTGTCTTTAAAGCAAGAGTACTGCATTTAGACGGCTGATAGGCATACACACTAGCTTGCTTGCAGCTTCACTGTAAATTGTTCCTCTTCCTATAATTAGTGAATAGAAACACATTTTTTGAAAAATAAACTTATGTCACATAAACGTAAAAAACTCAAATGAAACCCAGTTTAGCGTTAGCTTTACTCAAGTGCAAATATATTTGTACCCACCCACCCCCCTTATGAACAAGACTCACAACTGTTAAACCAAGATAGGGCAATTCAATTTGAAGCAAAACCATACAGTCCTAATTCTAACAATACCATTAACCACACTTACATTTCAAATTGTTTTATGGCCCTAAAATAGATGTAGATTCATGTGCAGCAGGCCCGCTGGTCGTAGTCTGTCTAGTTTTATCAACTTCAACTTCCCAATATGCATGGTGACGTCACGCCGGCTTGGAGCGATGGACATTTGAGGCAGCGTGTACGCGTACATTAAGCGGTATACCTTACCACTTAACATCCATTGCATAAGGGTAAATACAATGGACATAATTAACCCGCCATCTGCTGGCGATTCATAGCATTACTACCATGGATAAATCAACTTTTAAACGTACAAAATTAGGCAAATGCCATTCTCTGCCCGTTTGACCACCATGCTACCTCCAAACGTCTGCTGCCCCTAAGTCGTGACATCAATGTGCACCACCTCTAGAAAATAGACCCCCGAAGGATAACTAATTCATATTTCTATATAAAAACAAACTTTCACCTATCCAATCTCTACAATGCAAATTGCACCTTTAATCTCACCAAGACATTCCATCCCAAAGTACTCAGACAACTGTTTACCTTGACCTTTATTTTAGAAAATTACGCATCAGCGATGGTAACTTCAACCTCTACACCAGGCTCGATGCTGATGGAGGTGATCTGCTTGACAATCTCGGACGGGCTGTGGAGGTCGATCAGCCGCTTGTGGATCCTCATCTGGAAGCGATCCCAGGTTTTGGAACCCTCTCCGCAGGGAGTCTTCCTGGTAGTGATGCGCAGGGTCTGAAAGTCCACATTAGAACTTTTACACTTAAATTGAAAAAGATTAAACGTGAGCAATTCGTCTTTCGCTTCCACACACATGCACGCACGCACACGCTAAAAGAACATTTTCCTCTCATCGGGAAATATTAAAAATTCTGCCATTACAGCAGGCAATCACAAGCCTCATGTGATGGTTGACATTTTAACGTTTCAATTTAAACTGAAACTACAGCTCCACTCTGCTGTGCCTCAGTGCACGCACAAAGACTATTCTCTGGTGGTCCAAGGCCAATTTGTCAGTCCATCTCCGCTTACATGCCAGTCAAATGTAGCATTGTAAGGCACCAAAATTAACAATTGCAAGGTGCCCTAGCATTAACCTATAGGAAATTGGAATGCCGAAAACCTCCCACTCTCACTTGATCGTCAAACAAAAATCCATTTCGGAAACCATCGCAAGGCAGCAGACTGAAGCAGGGCTCAGAATAGCGTATTTTTAGTCCTCAGTGGTCATAGGACAGGCTTATATCCTCACAGCCCAGACTACAGTGTCAACTTTGACTCAATCTGATTATATCCAAAGGAAGTGTTAATGGCACCGTGTCCACTAAGGCTGAAGATAAGAGTCCCACAATGCAAGTTTAATGGATATAGAAATTAATTTATCCTGGTCTATTAAGATGCTTAGCGAGGGCTAGATTGAGGAGCCAGAGAAGATTGACACCCCAGCTACAGATGCAATTCCCTTTTTTTCTTTTCTTTGTACTCCTTGTATCTGATTATTCAGATTTTTGTTTTTTCAATTAGGGGTGTTCGATCTTGGTAAAAAAGTAAATCACGATCGTTGGGGTGCATATCACGATGTCACGATCTTTGAATTTTTTTTAACACAAACATTTATATTGTAATGCCGTTATATTACAAACACACTGTCTTATCATACACTTAAGATAGGCCATTATATGTCTCCCCCCTGCTGTGTCCGTGTTATTCCCAACACTGAATGAAACTTGTACCACGCACGTTGTGGAGAATATTATTTTGTACGAAGCGTGTTGTGGATACCGCAGCGGGTTCTCATGCCGCTGCCGTGAATATATAGTACAAAATTAATCTCAACACGGCGGGTACTCGCTCCGTGTCCGAGCAAACAGTCGAACACACAGACACTCAACACGCTGCATCATCTTAGACGAGCAGTACTCGTTTCGTTCGGGGCGAACGAAACACTCAACATGCTGCAGAGACCCGCCGAACCAATTCCATATAATGAATGGAGAGGTCCCCCCCCCGCCCCCCGCCCTGACAAACGCTGCATGTGTTGTTTTGGCCGAGCGGCTGAAGCGCGACGTGTTATGAGTGGGCGCGGTATTGAGGCAATAAACATACATCAGATAGACAAACTTTCAATCTGTATCGCGATACTGCCGATCTAGGAGAAACAAGATAGTGACTGCTTAGAATCGTGGGACGGTTCAAGATCGTCAGATCGAACACCCCTAGTAGCAATCATGAATATACAAAAGAAAATAAGCCATTTTCACTGAATAATGAATGTCCAAGTAATTTACTTTTTCATTAACATCCACTTTTATTTCCCCCCAGGGAAAAAGGTGTCAAGTCAACTGAACATTGAGCATTTATGAAGTATGTGCATTTTGCAATCATGAAAAACAAGGCATACAAAAATAGCACAGGTTTCAGGCCCGAATATTAACTCTAGTCAAATGCACTTGCATGCATTTATGAAATATGAGGCACTTACCTACTGTACTACCCCAATATAAAAAACAAAAAAAACAAGATCGTGATATGCACTTACAAGATCGTGATCTACTTTTTTTTCGAGGTACCAAAATGCTGCTAAAATCCTAAAAGTTGTTCTTTGGAGTGTACGATGGACACTGCATGCACTACACGGCCGACATGTACGAGGAAGCCTCTCTGTTAGGAATGTCAACACAGTGGCTAT
>OMKY01004744.1:2410-14221 GCA_900302395.1 Bregmaceros cantori
CGGGGCATAGCCGCGTGCAGGTTATGTTTTTAGCCATGTTGGTTTGTCCCCTCGATAACTGAAAAAAATGTGCACGGATCTGGATGAAATTTTGCAGTTGTTGGAAATGACAAAAGAAGTGATTACATTTTGGTGCATTTCTGTAGCCTATAAGTATCATACCTAATCATCAACTTACCAATAGATCGTTCTGCGGTCACGTGACTAGACTTTCGGGTCCAAATGTAGTTGGCATGTCTGCCGGTGGCGTGAATAGCAATCACGCTACTCTACGAACACTTGCATTGATAATGGGTTGCCACACACTGTTGGTGCCTGCTAGCACTAACAGTACCATTTTTGTACCACTACGGTGCAGGTTTTCAATCTTTGAGTGCTTCTAGTTTTTCATGTTGTGAGACAAAATGCTTTCGCCTTGTCCACATGTCCTCACACAACCAACTTAACTTGAGCGTTGCTATTCAATAGGCACACACCAATCTCAAATCTATTCAGTTTCAAGACATTCTTAGTAAAACAGGAAAAAAAAACTCATTTTCTGGGCAGACATCTTGCATTTTTGCAGAGGCAAATTCAAATAAACGGGCAGATACGTAAATAAGTAAAATCTACGTCGCCTACAGTTATCAGTTTCAAGTCATCACGTCACATTGGGTGTACTGTACTGGCCTTTAATCTCAATGATGTGCAGACAAACGACAGAGCCAGATGGAATTTATTGGCACAAATGAGGGCAGTTTACACACGGGTCAACATGACTTATAATCCTGTCCTCGTGTTCATGAACATCACATCATTTAAAAAATAAAAAGAATTGGACTCCAAAACTTATGGAATTTTAAATTGTAGTCACAGTACATTATTCTCTCCAGTTATTGGCTCAAATAACGGACATCGCAATACAAAAAAAAAAAAAAACATGAAATAAAAAGTGTGTAGAATTTTCGGTGGAATATTGTTCCAGGGCCCCCACAACGCTGACGAATGCCAAGCATCAGGACCAATGCTTTTGTCTGAAATTTGGTCTACGCAATGTATAGAAATACAGGAATATAGCTCTATGCAAGAAATAGAATGTAGCTTGTTTGACCGATGCCTCTGGAGACTAGATCAACATTGTGGAAGTACCTATGGAGGAGGTAACTTTGTATCGAGGTAACATTGATGATTTAAAAAAACACAAAAATAACAAGCCGGGCTGGCCCCCACTCACCAAATTCTACACACACACACACAAGTCAAAAAAAAATGTGGATATATAAAAACAAATGGCATTGATAATTTAATAGAAAACACTATTTACAAACAAAATGTCCTTCTATTTACAACTCTGTACATGCTGTACAACCAGGGAAGCTTCCAGATGCTGAAACACACAAAGAGAACAGACTGTCAAACTTTAAAAAAAAAATTGCCACAATTCAACATGACCACCAATACTATGATTTTAGTATAATTGGCGATAGGCAAAAAGGTTGTGTACAAAGTCATTTACACTCTGAGAAGGCATTTGACTCTACAGGAGATTGGGGACTGCTGCTAATTCTATATGAACAGTAAATAAAGTATTTAGCTTTTACCAGTAACATAAAATCTTAACTATAAACAAAACATTTAGATTCAACAGTAACATAAAATTTTACCTATAAACGGTTGAGTAACGTGTTCTGGATGTCCTCGTAGACCTGAGTGTAGATCGCCTCCTTCGTACACAAACCGTCCAGATAGTCTGCACACACCACATCCACAACGCATGACGAGTTAGAAACAGCACCGATTTCCAGGCATGACAGATAAGCATTCAAAATCACGACAGCTTGAAATATCGGCAACCTCATCACGCTGAAAATGTTCAATCATAAATACAACGACTTGAAAAGTAAACACTATTGTTCTTTGGCATATTTGGAAAGTAATAGAAAAAAAGGATTCAGACAATCAAGTACAACCAAGCATTTAATGATTTGATGGTCGAAATTATTTGCGTAGCGTAAATGTTTACAAATTGAGACAGTCAGACTAGACGCCACTAGGTGGCAGTACAACCAAAGAAACAAGGTGACTAAACTCCACTTAAAAAAAAATCATACCAATGTTTATCGGGCTCTCCTCCATCTCCCTGCGGTGCTTTAGGTACATGGGCCAGACGTGTCCGTCGAACAGGCCTGGAGGATCCGGGACCGTGTAGTTCCTTGTACTGCAGGGGGTACAAAAGCAAGATAACTATTACCCTCCAATAGATGGAACAGAACTAAACATCATCCAAATCAGAAGTGCCCTTTGAATGGCCAAAATATGAAGTGTGGGACGATGGACACTCCTTGGACGCCATTTTTTTCCTGCACCAGCCAAGTTTATCTTTATTGGATAGGATTAGTCGGAAATTTACTTGAAGAGATCAGGAGTAGACATCGCAGACAAGGGGAAAAACATGAATGGGGCACGTTGGGTACGGTGTCCACAACCACTCCGCCAACATCATGGAAGGGGATACACAAGCGGTGGATGCAAGTAGTGTTGCGACTTCAGCGCTATATGAATGAGTTTTTTGTATGTCGTTTACTTCATAGTCAACAGTTATTCCATTTGGAACAGCACTTCCCTGATAGAATTGTGTGCACTATTCATGTCGTGTGACGTATGCAGACTTGAGCACAGCCTAAATTAAGCTCTTGCATTTTGTCTCTTGTCATTACAAACACATGCATTTACTTGTAAGCAATCACAAGTGAGTCCAAGATTTGCATGTAATCTTAGAATTGTAAAAAAATATTTCCAACTCGTTTTCGCTCTACTCAAGACACCCGAATCAAAGGTCATTTACTTCACGAATTATATGCTTCAAAAACGGTCAGCTTCAGTGATAAATTATCAGCATCTAGCTTGGAAGAAAATGTGTTGATCACAAGCTAGTATGAAGCTATGCGGGTTAGCTCTTCTGTTCTTAAGATTTGCATCATAGCAATGGCTACCTCAACTCCCTGTTGTTAAGTACATGCTAACTCGGGCTAACTTACTTCCTCACTAGCCCCCAACTAGCAGAGGGCACCTGCCAGCAGCTGGAGCCAGCTCCGCTCCACTGCGCAAAAGATAGAACGCTTCACGAATTCGCGTGTAACCCTTGCGCAGGGGCCATGCTAATCTTCTCTGTATCGTTCCAATTTTAATATGTGAATAGTCCGTGGACACTCGGGAGAACGCTGTTGGCACCTCTATTCATATAAGCGCACCAGGACACATGGATTTGGGGTCGCGAAGCATTCCTTGCATTGGCCTTAGCACGGTTTCATTCTCGTTGGCAAGTCTTCTCTGTAGTGTGACTTTTTCACACTACAGAGAAGAGAAGATCGTCCCCCACTACCAGAAATGATCCAATCGAGATTCCCACATTTGGGGAATTCGCATGGGTGTCATGATGCTACTTTGACCCGTGGTGCTCAGCTCTCCAGGCACACGGAGGCGGCCGCGGAGGGACCAGGCCAGCAGAGGGCGCCACCAGTCAAGGGAATTTTGAGACACAGAAGTTGTGGTGTGCGTCGATTGTGTGTGTGTTTTTTTCACGAATGTGTAGTGTTCATTTGTTATTAGAGTATATGTTGTATGAGCATGACAGCTAATCCAGCTAGTCTATCACCTGTTCTTAAGATAGCCTGTACTAACGTCAAAGCGAACTCCGGCTATCTCACCTCCGCCTGTTCTTGCACTCCTGATACGGGATGGAGATGTAGTAGCTCTTGTCGTACACGTCCAGCAGAGGCCTGGAACAAAGAGGAACAGCCAACCATCAAAAACAAATCTTTAATCCAGAGAAGTTTTTCTTACCAAGATAAACAAATGTCATATACATACAAAAACTTTATGATAGATTATAAAATTACCTCAAAGATTGCCAAGGATTTAAAAGATTTGTTTTGTCAAAAATTTGGTCAAACCACATTTGGTATGAATTCATAATTTAATATATTAAATGGACATTTTGAATATGAAGACAACCATAAAGTAACTTTTTGTACATTTGCTGTTTAAAAACCAAATTGACAAGATTAACCTGCTGTGATTGTTGGTCACCGTGAATGTTTTTAGGTGTTTTTTGTTGTCGACGATGTTTCAATGATGGCCAACTATGGCTGTACGATTTTGTTCTAAATAAAATCTGATATTTATCTCAGACTCTACGACTTCAGATTTGATTCAGATTTTTTCAAGATGGAAAATAAATACATCTTTCACTCAAAATGTTTTTTACATTTGTAATATTGCAAACTGTGCCTTTTTGGAAACGAAGTACAGAGATATCACGCATGTGCATACAATTTACATAAATTTAACTTTCATAAATATAACTTCATGTATTAATTGTATTAAATATATCTAAATACATCAAAATAAGCAATTAAAATTTACTACACAGCCACTGTGACTCATTGTGTTGCCATAAACCCCCGAAAACATAAAAATCAAATACAACACAACAATATAAAATCAAATATCAATTTTTGACTGGACTCCTCTTATAGTGATCACGTTTGTCCCGACCCAATTTGATCACTATAAGCTGTTGATTACTAAAACCAAATTTTCACATTTCCACCCCACATATTTTTATTCCAGACGACACATAACTTGATAATAGCATTTGTGTGGGAATGATTCCGTCCTAAGCATTTTGCTCAATATAAGAGGTAGAAATGTATTACATATATACGCGGTCACTATAAGCAGATTCCACTGTATTATCATCATCATCATGTATTATTTATTGTTGTCAATATTACCATTATTATATATTGTACAGGCAGGCGAACCTCCAAATGTCTCTGAAAACGGTTGTAACTCGTGAGGGTTAAAAATCGAATTGGCGCTTTATCCAAGTGAGTGCGTATGTGCGAGCCAAGATAAGGTGTGAGCGGTTTGCGGCGGTTCAGGGAGCTGCGTGGCCTTATCAGACACCGTCCGTGCCAAGAAGCTCGGCGGGCCCCGCTGCGACACAGAGGTGTCAATGGTTCCAGGAACTGTTCAGCCAAGGTCGCCCCCCCCTGTGCTGACGTCAAAGACGCGCGGGTACTGGACGTACCGTCACTATGGCAATTGGCCAATGCCTTTTTTCTTTTGAAAACATCTGTCTGTGCATGAAGACGACAGCTATGGGAACATTGAACAGCAAGTTCAAGTCGAGAAACTGGCAGAGATTACCATCATGTAAATATAAGTAAACAAGTGGGGTAATGGCATGTGCGTCCAAAATGTACCACCCCCCCCCACCCTGTTAAGAACAAGTATCATGAATGTTCAAACAAGGACAACACATTTTCAGGAGTTTGAAATAGCCTGCATCATAAAAACATGATTTCTCTCCATGAGTCGCAATTTACTAAAAATAAGAATCCTAAAAGAAAGTGTTGGAGTGACTTAATTTAGTAATAAATGTACTACTAGTGATATTTAGTTAACTGAAGCAGTACCTATCGTAGTACTCCAAGAGTTGGAATTAAAACACAACTAGAATTAAATTATGTTGATAAGTTTGAAACTAAAAAGCAGTTGAGAGCCAAAAATACATTTACATCGTCTGTGAACACGTTTCAAAGTTTTGAATTTAGAAAAGCTATAATGAAAATGTTAAAGTGGGGAAGACAAACACGCCGCCTCCCCCCGCCAGAAGCAAAAATGTAAACCCCATGCGCATCTAGGTGGCGTGGGGACGGTTGTCACCAGGGCCACGTACGGGTGGTTGTAGAGCAGGAAGCCCTCCACGATCAGGATGTGCACGGCCTCGCCGGGCTCGCTTATGTCGGCCGGGGCGCTGACCGTCACGCCGTGGGCTCGTGCAAACTTGACGGGGTTCTCCACCCAGCCACGGATGGTGTTAGTCATAGCCTCCATGTCCAGCGCAGAGATCACTGCGGGGGAAACCGCAACACACACACGGGGCAAAGTGTGGGTGGAGGCGCATACTCGACCAACACGCAAGTCCCGTCTCGGGAACCAAGATGGAATGTAGTGAGCCCCAAATTAAAATAAATAAAAACGTGTTGTCCGCCTCATGCAAGCTACGCAAATAACAACAATTTTTTTACACCGCTACAAATGATCTCACTGGTTCCCGTTCAACTTCAAGAACCAGATTTAGATGGAGCTCCTTGTTGACTGGAAAAAGTCCTCTAACTGGTTCAGGTACAGACGCAGAGAACAGTCTTCTCCATACTTCCCCAAAAAGACAACAGAGCGAGTGGAGTGACGTTGTACGTGCGGGCCGTGGTTAGCGAGGCGGACAGGTTTGTGCAGAGTCAACAAAGCGAGGCAGTTATGATATAATCACTACTCACCATCCCACTGCTTGAATCCGTCAGCACCCACGGGAATCTGATCGGGCTTCTGCAACGAAACACATGGGGCGTCAGAATCACATGTATGTATGTATGCATGTAATGACGGTTGTTCGTATGCATGCAATAAAGGTTGTTCATATGCATGTAATAAAGGTTGTTCATATGCATGCAATGAAGGTTGATCATGTTTTCATAGAAAGTAGGGAGCATTACAAGTCCATATGTTCCGGTAATAATAATAATAATAATAATATCCGTGAAGAGTATAAGGTGGACCATCAAAAACTATAAAACTTTAGTGTAAGAAAGGTCGCGAATGTGAATGTGTATATTAATTGTGATCCCATCAATGCACTTTACGCATATTGGGATTACAAAAGTAAACTTTTGTTTTACACATTGGCACGTAGATGCTTTATTCATCCAAGGTTGCACAGGGCTTAAGACCTTTTAGGCCAATGAACACCTAACAGATGTTGATTCCCCAACTTTCAAGCCCATTCTTCCCGAGATTACATCTACTCATGACAAACATTTGCTGTTGGGAATTATTGTATTATATACTATTTTATACATGTTTATACACACACACACACACACGCACGTTTGTGCATACAAGTTATTAATCACTTATTATCTAAATAAATATGTATCCCACGAGATAATAACATTAATCACATTCCAATGATATAAGTTACACCAGCCCAGACTTCAGACACCAAATTTATGCACAGCCCAATGCACTGTGAACCCCCACCACACGTCACCCATATCCCATTCACCATCCCCTCCACCACCACCATGGCCATTGTCTTAACGTTCCGCACAGGTCATTGTGTCGGGACAAAAAGACCATTGTCCATAGCCGCCAGGTCGGTCGAGAGCCATTTAGAGGATCTCACCCCACACTTTCCATTTCATGACCACAGCCATTGAGATGGAAAGCAACGGGATAGCCAGAAATAAATGAGCGACGAACAGGCCATTCCCCTTCCATGCTCCATTTGAAAACATTCTTCACTTGAATATTTTAAAAACTTTATAATAATTATTTTCTTAGTTTGTTTTAAACGTTCTAATAATAATAATAATAATAATAATACATATCATCATCATCATAAAACAAAATGTTCAAAAAATGTATTCCTCAGAAAATTCCTTTCATCCAGTCGAATAAGAGAATGTTGATAAATATTACAAAATTGACAGGCAATAATAATAGTAATCATACTAATAACATGCCTTGAAGAAGTCATCTTGATGCACCACGCAACAGTTAGGCAGAGCCTTCACCAGCCGGTTGGTCAGCGTCGTCTTGCCGCCATTTGTCACCCTGTTAGGAACATTTGAAATCTTTAAAAAAACTAAAAAAGACATGGTGTCATGCTCTAAAAATGGCTGTAGAATGCAAAAATGTGGAATATGTTGAGTCTTAAATTGAAGTGATTGTGTGAAAGAGATTAAAAAGGCCGCCACTTTGGAAGCTGGCAAAGGTATACAACATATTTATAGTTATGTCTTACAGTCACTGTGGATGGAAAATTGGGATCTGAATTATTATGATTATTATGTGTCTTAATTATCAAGTGTTTCAAATGAGCTCCAACAAAATTAAGCTAAAAACAAGACCATGTCGTAGCGTTTACAAGTGTCTGAACCAGAAAAAGCGCTCCAACACAGCACAGCGCGCCCAACTTCCGCGCTGAAATTTCAAAAGTCCCGCTCGAACTCAATGACGCAACGTTCTATTAAGCGGCAGAGTCGGATTCGCCACTCCATTGGTTAAGATAAACACGTGACGAGATTCGGACCAATGAGATGGCCGAATCAACTCGGACACGTCGAGTTGGAAGTTTAATGGAACGAACCATGCGCCAATTTAGCCCGCCTCCTTCAACTCGAACACAAGGTGGAAATGCATGTCATAATTTCACCCTGGACTCCGCGCTAAAAGCCAACACATGGTATTATCATGTTATTAATGAATTCAATGGTTTCCGTGGCGGGCTGGAGTGTCGGTGACACCACGTGTACTTTGTTTTGGTGCCGCAGTGCAGATGAAGTGATGACTGATTAAAAAAAAAAAATCAACATTTGAAATTCAGAAATGGGTTTCATCGGGCAGTTTAGTACATATAAAAAATACAATGAAAAGACAATGCAATACATTTTCAATGTTATAGTTAATATAGAAATACTTGAATGACAACTTACCCTCCGATTCCTATAATGTACTTCTTCATTGTTGTATTTCCCACTCGTCGTTGTTGTGGATCGATAAGAGGTTTTTCCAAAAAAGGCTCCGGGAAGAAAGAGAGAAAGTCCCGCCTAAAGTGCTGTGAAGCAGCGGGAGGATCGGTGTGTAAAAACACTAAACACTGTTCGCTTTGCTCGCTCGTTGTAAATCTACTGCTTGGAGCCGCCGCTCCGGCTTTATAACCACCAGTGACGTCACCGTGCCACGCGGCTGGGCGGGGACGTGTTTAACGCGCCACGGCGCGCTGCCCTGCGCCCAAGCAACGCAAGAGCTCGAGCTTTTTCCCGCGATGACGCTGCGTCAAAACGACGCAAAGCGACCAGCCACTATTGACTCGCCTAGTGCATCGTTTAGCACGGAAAACCGCCCGCCCTCTCCAAAATGGATGTCTACGTGAGTGAGCGTGTGTTTGGAGTGCAGTGTAGCGCGTCATGCGCCGCGGATTTTGCGCGTCAGCCCAGCGCTGCAGTTCGGCCAATCGACGGGCAGGTGGGAGAGGCGCGTGTGATACGTGTGGCGCGCGGCCAGCGTTCTGTTCGGATCGGAATGTTGCTCTGACCCGTCACGTGACCTGCACGTTGCGCGCACACGGCGCGCGCACGCTCACGTACATCAGACCGTACACCATAGACTGTAAAAAATATACAGTCTATGGTGTGAAGGCAGTTGTAGGCCTATAAAAAATACAAACTACATTATTATTATATGTTAAATTAGGTTCTCCTCAAGCATTACCTGTCCTGAATGAATGAAACAATTTGTGGCGAGCTGATTGTCACACACAATTAAGTGATTGGAATCAGGCCCGGATTAAGGTGGGTCTGGGCCCCGGGGCAAGGAGATTGCAAGGCCCCCCCCAGCCCATTTCAGTTAACCCTTATAGACTAAAGAAGTACAACTAAAGAAGATCCTAGAATAGAGGGCTCTATCGCAATCAGCATCGACATCGGTATCTGGATTGTTGTTGGGCCCCCCCGGGCCCCCTGGATCCATGGGCCCCGGGGTGCCAGCCCCACTCGCCCGGTCGGTAATATGGCCCTGGTTGGAATTCATCACAGGCTGCCACACACAAACAAATGATGACTCATAACTAAATGATAACTCATGACCAAGGCAAGAACATGAGCATCACTTGTCCTACATATTGGAGTTCAATACCGATATTAGACACGTGGCCGGCAAAGAAAACCACACAGCGGATTGTCTGTCACAGGCAGAAGATCTCGGCCTAGACTACGCGAGAATGGCGTCAGATCAAACTTCCGCTGTCCTGCTCACGTGGCTTCACTCACCTGTTGACCGTAGTTGACAGGACCACACGCTGGCCGGAAGCAATACCCCTGCAATCTACCACTACGGCGAATGTAGCATGCGCATTCATAGCGGCATGGGTCACCTGGTTCAGCGTGCCATCGGACATATCCTCTGACCGCAGTCCACAGTTCACTTCACAACTGTGGGAGGCTATAGTGGAGAACCTGAGGTGCCAGTTGCACCACACTACTGCTTACCACCCTCAGGCAAACGGGTTGGTGGAGTGTTTCCACCGTTCACTTAAGGCTTCACTCCAGGCAGCCCTAAATGACGCGGACTGGGTCGACAAGCTGCCTTGGGTCATGCTGGGGTTGCGGACTGCCCCGAAGGAGGACCTCTGTGCGTCATCCGCAGAGTTGGTCTATGGTCAGCTACTGCACCTACCTGGCGACTTCGTTCCTGACCCCAACGAGCAGTGGTCAGCGGCGCACCAGAAGGCCACCCTACAGGCAGATGCCAGGTTATTTGCCCAATTGCCCACCACTCACCAAGGGATGGTACAGTCGCAGGTGCCACCGAAACTGCACGTTTTTGTGCACCATGAGGCGCACAGGGACGTATTCAAACCGCCTTATGACGGTCCCTTTCGAGTGCTGGAGCACGGACGGAAACACTTTTCATTGGAAGTTAGTAGAGTCGAACTCGTGTCTGTGGACTGGTTAAAGCCCGCCCACTTAGACCTTGGGGTGCCTGTAGAGGTTGCGTTGCCTCCCCGCCGCGGGCGGCCACCTGGGACTACCCTGAGGCCCTCGACTTGACCAGTGCAAGCTCTCTCCCCTTGTTGTATGACCTTCAGCCAATAAACAAGTTGCGTATAGTTAGAGGTGTTCTCTTCATTTCACACACCTCTAAAGATTTAATTTATATACACCTAGATATATTAGGAAATATATTGTCATGATATTGAACAATAGTGTCAATAATGACAATAGTTTCAGATGCAATATACAATATTGGCTGTGTCCGAAATCGCTCCCTAACCCCTAGCCCCTAGCCCCTGGATAGGGCACTGACTATATAGTCCACTCAATCTCAGCGACGAGATTTCGGACACTAGAATCGGCACTGTTAACTTAGGTCACCGTTGTAGCATAGTGACGTCATTGCCTGTCGGCATTGGCCGTAGCATTCGCATGTTTTTTTTTATAATAAATGTATACTTCATCACAGAAAATCAATTATACTCACATTTATAATTATTTGCCGCCATCGGATGCTGTTGCGTCCTGACGCCGTCCTCCATTGTTTTTGTTTTGGAGCGTGCGTCGTCTTCTTCTACATTTTAATTAGTGTAATGCGTCTCGCAATGCATTATGGGTTATATTTCTCCGTCTAGGGTACATCTGATGCTCACTACATTTCGCGGTGCATTGTGGGATACTTTCAGTACCCTATATGGGGCACATGGAGAATTCGGACACCCCTACAAAATGGCGTGCACCCCATATAGTACTCTATATGGGGGTTAGGGGGCGATTTCGGACACAGCTTTTATGCGCTCTTTAGGGTGTGCAACAGTTTAATAGTTCCCCTCAGCAACGACGACCAGATGTGAAGGTTCCTACCATTAATCTGTATTAAGCCATATGACTACAATATTTTGTGCGGGCAGAAAAAGGAGTGGTTTTAGTATCTTATTCAGCATTCATTTGAGTTTGTTTTTCTAAAAGATGCAAAAAATGCAAGTAATGCAAAAACAATGTAGTGGGGCAAAATAGGTATGTAAGGTCAGGGAAGAACCAGGTCTCCGAACCAGTTCAAGGAACGAAAACAAAAACCCACAAATGAACAGAATTTTACCAGGAACAGAAATGGAAAAATATTTCTTCAACTGTTCCGAAACAGAAACGGAACATTATGAAATCCACAAAAACTGTTAAAAATGCTGTTTTTTTTCATTCTCTATATATT
>OMKY01004753.1:2142-19224 GCA_900302395.1 Bregmaceros cantori
AATTACATTTTTTTGCGGGACGCGGGCGGGCGCGGGACTAAACACTGCGGGAGCGGGCGGGCGCGGGACGGGAAAATCAGTCCCGCGCAGGTCTCTAGTTCAGGTGTGTTCCGATTCATTCCCGGTCCGAATTTCGGATCAACGGTGATCCGTTGCACCCCTAGCAAACGTCATGACGTCATCCATGCAGACCTGACGTGCGCACACGCAACACGCCTGCAGAGAAGCGGACTCACTTGTGCACCTGGATGGAACCTCAGGAATCGCTGGGTAGCCAGAATGTTCCCAACATGGACAAAATCACCTGGTAAACAAAAACAGTACAAAACAGACGTACTTATGGGATGTTATGGTCAGCATCACCACAGTTTCAACTTGTCCCACCCCAATGAAATGCACGTCCAGTATAGCAGGCTGTGTAGGGCATCAGAGAGGAGCAAAGTGGCTGAATGTCACAAAAAGTGGGCAAATACAACTGAAAATGACGCAAAGATCTGATCACATGTTTTTGTGGATGAATGGGATGACAGCATTTACTCATATATGCCAAAATGCGAAGTGGATGATTAAATGTAAAGGTTTGGGATAATATTGCAAATGTCCATATTAGGATAGAGCCCTTTTAGATATACAATCTTGTTTTTAACATTTAATAACAAAAGGCAAAACATTATTGCAATTTCTTGAAATATCAGCAATAACATCAAGGCTTGAAAATGAAATTATCAAAGTTCAGGCAGGGCTATGTTTAACGTTTTCATTCTATGAACTGTTCCGCCACCAGAATAACGGTCCTAAACCAGTTTGGAACGCAAAAATATCATTCGTTCTTAAAGTTCCAGCAGCATACCTTTAACATTTTAAAAATGTTGAATTTCCCCTTATATTGTGCAATGTTATGTTTAGATAACATATTTGGTGGACTTTCAAACTTCAGTGCAAATAGGACATCCTGGCGGCAGAGAAGTCGACGCACAACCAGAAATAGTCTCCCTGACATAGGATATTCTAAAATATAGAGAACAGAATTAACCGGTTATTGACCGGTTTTGTAGATTTTTAATGTTCCTTTTCAGTTGAAGACATTTTTTTTTTCGTTTCGGTTTCCGCTCATCATAAAATTCTGCAAAAGTCTGTTCGTTTTTGGTTTTCGTTTTCGTTCCTTGAACCAGTTCGAAGCCCTGTGTACAATATTAGGATTATCGGCAGTAGATCTTTGAAAGGTTGTGTACAACAATGTCAGTGTCAAATTGTCAATGTTGTTTTAATGCCATTGAAATAGGATCTGACTGTAGGCCAATTTTATTTTAAATCTCACCTCTTCTAAGAAGTAAAATCACATCCATTAATTAATCATATTAATCAAACAATTTAAAAAGGCTTGATCATCCAAAAAATGTAATTCATTTTCCCATTAGATGTCCTTTCCTCTCATGTATATGACAGATTACTTGTTATCTCATTAAAAAAAAGTAGTTTTATCAAACTACTTGATTGATTAAATTGATAGATATGTTTGCAGAATATTCTGCTAATAAAATATTTACTAGCAGCATTCCATTATATCATCATTATCATCTTGTGAGAATGTATTAATATTTATGGGAGGTAATCTGTTGGGAGTGCGACTGTGGTACCATCTTGCTTCTTCCAGCCGTATCGTCGTCCGGGACTTTTGCCTCCGGTGTTTTTAGTTGAACCGCCGGACTTCTTGGAGGCGAATCTCACCTGCTGAGCACCCAAAACTCCTGTGGACATAAAAACATAGAGAACTTGGTAGACAATACAGCAGTGCAATGTTTTAAAAATGTATATTGATCAATAATGACGATTATTAAAGCAAAAACATTTAAAAAGTCGTCATAAACAACACAGCTAAAGAATATCAATTATTCAAAAAATACATTTATTGATCAGATGTGTGTGTGTTCATGTGTGTGTGTCTATTGGAGTTTGAGTTTACGTTGAAACAGTGCATTATATTTACATTATATTACATGCACGTCATTACATGCAAGGTCACCAATAGATACATTCCATTGAACCTCTAGGATTTCAATGAACAATATCTGAAGGTCCTCCAAGCCTCAGTGAATATAGCACTAACAGTAAACTTTAGTGTGTGCCTTTAAGATGATGGTAGAATAATTTGTTTTAACGTCAACAATAATGAAAAAGGCTGCACGTGACAATCCATTCGGTGCTGATGATGTAAATGTAAAGCAGAGTAGCAGACACTTCAATTTAAGAAGTGATTACTGTATGGGCCTTGGTGACCGACACGAACATGCAATCGTGCATAGAAAATACAAGAATAGCGGAAAAAAAAATAATAGTAAAAAAAACGATGCGTGCTACATTTATTACATTTATAGTACCGGTGTCGGCCAACGCAAAGGGCGTAATATCTTAATGCCTAGGCTATTCTTAACTACAATCATGCACGCAGTCACGAACATACACAAACTTAGGCGTCAACAACGAAATAACATGACTGGACAGCCGCCTCGGGAATGTGATAAAGGTGATGAATGGTTAATATGATATTTATTTACCTATTCGGGTTCTCAGCGACAAGGACATGAGCAGCGCCATGTTTCGTCACGTGATGAATCTTCTTCTTCGGTCGTTATAATAACGCGTTTGCTAAAATGTTCTTTTTAGTTGTTCATTTAAATTTAATTTAATTTAGTTTAGTGTTTTGTATATGTATTTATAACTTACTTTTTAAAATGTATTTTAGTAATTTTATATATTTGGTGTCAATAAAATAAACCCTTTGCGTCAGATCATGTCACGTGGTGCATTACGTGAAAGCACAAACACATTAGATGCGCCATCAGACTGTACTCTACGCCAAAATAACTAACAATTCACGTCGACAACAGCTTTCTGGGGGCGAGGTGAAATGCGATAAAACCGCGCCGCCCTCTTCCTCATTCATTGTCTGCGTAGACAAACGCACGCCCTTACGTTGTTTTGGAGGAGGGCGTGCGTCGGTACGCAGGTAATGTGTCGCGTAGAGGGCGGCAAACCAAACGCTGGTGGAGGCTCGGCCAGTCGACTTCTGTTCACAGCGAAGGCTGGAGTTCGTATTTCTATTCGTATGGTGTATTAATCGTCTTCTCTCCACGTCACAGCGCTCAGGACGTTACAGGCTTTAACATTACGATCCAATTAACCTGCTAGGTTTGCTTTTATATGAATACCAATACATATATTCGAATAACGGTGCCTTGCAGCCGGTTAAAGTTGCAATATGCATTCCTTTTTATTGTAACAATGCCATTATATACATCTGTTTTGTAAACTCAGTATCATAATGTCTTCTTTTAGTTAGAAAGAGTTGTAATGTATATCATTGTACTAATAGCTATATAGAATATTTTCTAATAATTGTATAGTTTATTTGACGCTACACTGGAGGGTAGTACATTACGCTGGGGCCAACCATCACAGTTTACATTTGCAGAGTAAGCGTCCACGTATGTAAGCGCTTTGGCGCCTTTCGCTCTCATTAAGAATTACACTTTCAAGTCAAGTGCGTTTGATACAGCACGTAATAATGAGTGACGGTAGCGGCAGCGACATAGAAGCGGACATCGCCGCCTATCTTGCCCAACGAAAGCATGCAAGGGCGAACACAAACCTGTGTGCAGCGGCGAGCGCGCGCCACATCACCGAGATTGACGACGTCACGACTGTCAGCAGCGACTCTGACGTCGAGGAGGTTCCCCTGGCGGTGCGACTCAAACGGAGACGGGAAGGCTTCAGCAGTAACGGCGGCAACAAAAAAGTCCCTCAGATTCCTATTTCGAAACCTCTGCCGCTGCAGACCACGGCAGCTCTGCCCCGTTTTGAGGTCGCGGGGAGTTGGAGAGCGCCAGGTGCTGAAGCAGTCTCAAGTGAGTTAAATCTTTAAATGCGTTAAAAGATCTCAAGATTATCATTTGCTTTGTGGTGTAGGTTCCATGCCATGATTCTCAACTCAGCAGAGTAGAGCCAAATCGCAACCGAAGTCGCCTCGAGGCACTTCACAGAAAAGCATCCCTTACATTTTTATTGACTTACCTACATAGGCCTTTAAGTTCCCTGAGGAGCATAGGCCATTGATGAAAGTCCTCCATCCCCTTCGGCCTTGTGCCCTCCTCTCTAGCTACTGCCATGTGCAGCCCTTGTGCCTTCATCTCCTGTTCTGTGGATCTTCTCCATGTGGCTTTAGGTCTCTTTCTCTTTCCTTGTGGGTTCCATGTTAGGGCGTGCTTTGAGATAGATTTATTGTGTCTCCTAAGTGTATGTCTTATTCAGACCAATTTCTTCCTCCGGATTTGTGTTTCTTTTGTTTCTTGACTAGTGAGGTCCCACAGCTTAGCATTGGTGATTTGTATCGACCATATGTATTAATGACACACTGGGAGGAGGAGGGGGGGTGTTTAAGCTGGTGATCTCGATCAAATCGTTAATTGCGATTTTTGGGGCCACGATCATCACAATGGGAATTTTTTAAATCGCCACACCCCTAATCTGTACACCAATGTCAGTAGTTGTATACAAATGTTTTGGTGTCCTCAATTTTCATACAGTCATATATATCGCTGTTGTACGTGCCAGCTCGTCCCTTGTGAGAGAGGCTGTTTACAGTTCCTCACCAATACTTAAGCCCTCGTTCCATTGCACCCATAGTGGAGTGTTCGGGACTATCCGCTTAAATTGTCTCTACGACTTCGATACCATGAAACCGGTAGAAATTTTCGTGCCTGCTCGAGAGGTAGTCTGAGGAGCCCCATCCGCGTCACTCACTCTCTCTCTCTCTCTCTCTCGTGCGTGCGCGCGAGTGGCGTGTACATTTAAATACGAGTTGGCGCCACAAGTTCGGCTATACACTTAGTGGTGGATATCTCCTATTCATCCGGATTCTCCAAAACCCAGGCTTCACCGCTCTGGCTGCAGCAAGGATCTTGCCAGGACCTCTCCATGCCTCTGCAGTGGGCCAAGACCGGCACCCAACGGCCAGGTGGCAGGACCCGGTGCAGGCAAACCCTGGACTGCAGCCAACGGCCAGGTGGCAGGACTCGGCAGCTAGGTGGCAGGAGCCGGCGCAGGCCAACCCCGGAGTTCAGGCAGCAAGCAACACTGGCTGGAGCCGTAAGGGGAGAGTTCCAGGAAAGGTGTGTAAATAATTATCGCGGGTGCCTTTGGGGCAACACACCAATGACCATGTCCTGGCATTGCATTTCTTGGGGGTGGAAACGCAATTTTTGCTGGGGTCCGGTACGGCTGTGCAAAAAATCAATTTGAAATCGAAATCTGATTATTTTGTTCAGAAGATTTAGGGAAAAGTGAAATCGCCAAATCTGCGATTGGTTTTAACGTTGATGATTGATGAATTTGCTTGTCTTGTTTTCAAGTTATATGGATGAATAATATGTATATAAATTGTATTAATCCTAAAACAAAGGTTGAGGTGTCTCTACTTAATTCCAAAAATGGAGACCATTTGCAAAGTTTGAAATATGAAACTTCTTTTTTTTTTTCGTACCCGTTGATATTTGGTAACATACATTACCAACGGACGTGGACCACAACATGACGTTACCCAACGAACTGGTGGAAACGTAGCGTAAACTGCATAATGCTGTTGTCCAAAGTGTTAATAGCCACTGTGGCTCGAGTAATGCTGCTCTCCAAATGTGTCCAGGGGGAAGGCAGAGCTCGGGGTGTTGGTGGAAGGAGAGTACAAGAGGACAAGGAGAACCGCAAGGCGGAGGTGGAGAGGCAGCGAGCAGAGTCCAAGGCTCTACAGGAGGCTGCCAGGGCCCTGAGGCCGGAGGAGGCCATCAAACACATGGTGGTGCTAGTGGACCCAGGTAGGGGACGATGGAGTGCTTAGTTCCACAAAATATTTTGTATAAAGTGTGTAAATATCATCATCATCATCAGTCCAGTAGTCTGGCTGAACGTTGGGCACCACTGAAGACTTTGCAACCAACTCCCTCCATCTCCCTCTGTCCTCGGCCATTCGAATGCTCACGCTCAGCCTGCGCCTTGTCCACTCTTGGATGTTATCTTCCCATCGCCTTCCCCTCGCTTTCTCTGTCTTCCTCTCCTCCTTCCACCTGGCACTGTGCCTTGAAGGATTGTTTTTGAGAGTCCTTGGGATCTCGTTACATGTCCGTCGTCCGTACCATTTTAGTTTCTGTTCTTTGACTGTGGTTAGTAGATCTTCACATGGTCCAATGCCTTGTTTTATTCTGGCTTTCACTTCTTCGTTGGTGACATGCTCTCTATACGAGATGCTGAGGAGCCTGTGGAAACATCTAATCTCTGTGGCCTGAATTCTTCTCTCTAGTTTCCCGTGTGTAAATATAACTGCTTCTAATTAGGGCGCTTAATTAATCTCTTTGAAATCACAATCTGATTCTTCTGTTCAGGGGTTTAAGCATGTAACTAAGAGTAAGAACTATAAGTCAGCAGTTCGTTATAACAAACTTGATCAGTGACAACATTGTTATAATTGTCATTGTATTAACAAGGTCTCTTTGCTTTCCAAATGCGGAAAATGTTTCGCTTTACAGAGTACAATCTTACTTAACACTTAGATACCGAAGGTCCTTGTACGTTTTCATTTGAGGGACATTTTGGCTGTGATCATGCTTATGGATGCATACTGCATAGGATGCGTTTTTCACTGATATCACATATATCACAAATATGTTTATTTAATTTTTTTTTTTTTAAAGATTCCTGACATTGTGTAGATCATTTTGCATGAGGACTCAACAAGTCCTAAAAGTGCCTAAGGGTTAATCTAAAGAAGGGACATTTTTACAAATTCATACAGAACCATCAGTCCTTTGTGTGTTCCAGCTCTGCTGCAGCAGGAGGACCAGGCCTCCAGTCTACTGTCATGTATCCAGCAACTGGGAGCGTCCTGCGCCGTGGAGAAACAACCCCTGCCCCACAGTGTGGGCTGGGCCAGGAGACCGGTAACACACAGTACTGTCTACTAGTATAACTACTGGGTAACTTCCAGTACTCTGTGGTATAACTACTGGACAGTGAGACCAGCAACAGTATTACTGTACTGTACAGTACTATAACTAATTATTTTTCATCTTTTCAAAAGGTGCTTTATTCACATAAGAAACCACACTACTAGCCTCTTCTATCTAAGACAAGCTGACTCCCTTTGTTCGAGACTAGCTAAATCCACTTCTCTTTTCTATTTGAAAGCAGATAAATACCCGGTTGTCTCTTTTCTGTCTAAAAACAGCTGAATCCCAGTCTCTTTTCCATCTGAGACCAAGTCAATCTGATGCTGCCGCACGGACCTGCCTTCCTCATTTGTGCCATCTGCCTGGGGATTTTTTCTCATGTTTTTAGGCATCTATTTCCTTTGGTGGCCTTGTAGCCATTTTGTTTTCAACCACAGATCGGTGTTGCTGTTATTGATGTTATTTGTGTTATTTGTCAACTCACTTTCAGGATTCTTTTGAATCACTTGTTGCATCAGGTTTTGCACATGTTCTTGCTCCAAATGATATACCCAGCTTGTAATATAAAGATTGTACCACTGTTTAGTTTTTTCCATTCTATAAATGTGTTTGTGGCGTGTGCAGGTGGATCAGGACGGGAGCGTGCCTGAAGAGCAGGTGGTCATCCAGCTGCCTGTAGACACCTTTGTCTCGCTCGTCCACACGTACACACAGGTTAGTAAAGTTAGTATTGGGACACGGACCGACGTGGCACTTTGGTCTTTTTCCAATAAACTGCAACCGATATTCATCCAGCCGTAGATAGGGAAGTGTAGAAGAGCACATGCAATTAGGGGTGCACTTCTCACGTTTTTTTGCTCCCAATCCTTTGATTTTCAGAAACGGCCGATCCCGATCTCCGGTACCGATCCCTGATCCTCGATACCGAGTCCCGATACAGAGTTCTGATCCTGCAAAAATTGGTAGTAGCCAAACTATTTGGCACAATTGTCAATTTCAATAATGGTCAAAGTAAATAAACAGTCATTTGGCTCCCCGACTCACTTACCGATTCTGATCGGCCGATCCTGATATGATGAAAATCATGAGTCCCGATCATTGGAAAAAAAGTCTGATCGGCCCCCGATCACCGATCTGAGGATTGGATCAGTGCACCTCTAAATACAATGTTCATGTGAGATCTAAATGGCAGTTTGTTAGGATAGGGATGTTAGTGATTGATTTAACCCTTATGTGCCGAGGACTCATTAGGTTCTTGTGCATTTTTCCATTTTGTTTGGCGGCATTTTGGCTGTGATTATGTTCACGGGTGCGCAATGATGCGTTTTTCAGTGGACTTAGATATCACAAAGATGTTTATTTTTTTAATGATTCATTTCCCCACACTGTAGGCACTTTTAGGATTTGTTGACTCCTGCTGCAAAATGATCTAAAGAGTTAAACGCTTAGCTTTTGAATCAATTTAAATGCTTACATCACCAATACCTTTCTGCGTTGTGACTCACTCGATGCAGCACAGCAAAGCTTCAAGTATGGCCTATTACTGACTGGCTGTGGGAATAGTGACATTAAATCGGGGTGCCTATATAGTTGACTTAGGGCTGGGCGATGAATCGATTTGAATCGGATTTTTGAAAAAATGTAAATCATCAAATCGGATTTCCAATTAGGTTTGTGTAATTTAACAGTTCATATGGCAAAACTATGACTTATTTTGAATTCATTTTTTGCTCATAAATTAAGTTTAACTTCTGTTGTTTCATGGGGTTTGTAGTACATTTATATTTTGAATGATGTGAAACCTTAAGACATTTTTTGTAACAGTTTTAAAATAAAAATAACATTTTGAATGATTAAATTAGGTCTTTTTTTCCTTTTCCTTAAAAAAATCAAATCTAAAATCAAGATTTCAGAGACGGAAATCAAGATTTTATTTTTTGGTGAAAATCGCACAGCCCCAAGTTGACTGTATGGCTCCGTGAAACACTGACACTTGACTACTGACCTCCAGGAACAGCGTGGGGCCGGCACAGACAATGGACCCTCTCTGAGCAGCTGGGTGCAGCAGCTCCAGAACTCAAACCCAGGCCGTGTGCTCAGTTTGGTTGTGGTGGATCTGGACAAGCACTACAGGTATTTTATCTTTATTTTTAGTCATGTTGTTATTATTGTTAATTATTATGGCCATACTGACTGTTGTGGATTGAATTGAATAGATTCATAAATGTCCAAGATGTATTCATTTCATTTTCATCAGCAACATTTATTCATCACAGTTCCCGATTTAATCCTGTCACTATCTCTCGCAATAAATAATGAAAACCGGCGCTTGCGCCCAAAAAAACAACTTGAAAAAAAGAAAAAGGTGAAAATGTGTATGTAACACCACAGACACCAGCTCTGAACATACACTGCTGTTATCTGCCTTTACAACAACCGTAGTGTAAACATGCTTAGGTGAACAACTTGAATGAAAAGATGTTGATTCTGATCAGGTCTGTCAAGGCCTGGAAGAAGAAAGTAGCCGGGGCCAAGAAGCCACGGACAGCGCCTCCTGTTGACGTGTCCCGTGTGGAAATTGAAGAGGTCAGTGCAGGGTTGCTCAGGGATAATACAATTGAAGTAATTCTGCAATTTACTCAGCCGGAGAAGGTTAGCCGCGTCGCAGTGTTTAGTTTTGGCACAAATAACCCATCATTGTTGGTTGTAGAGGCAATTATAAAACAGTCTTAAGGGTCACTACGGCTCCTTCTGTTTTCATTACGAGGGCTCTTTCTGTATACAAGTCAAATGGCAACATTCACAAAAGCACACGTTTTCTCTGCTCATATTTCCATATTGGGTTAAATGGTTTTGTATGGTATGGACTGAGCTATGCGGTTCTGCTTCTCTTAGTAGCAACAACTTCAGTGGGACCCCTCAGAAGTTCCATCATTGTCGTCCATTGTGACTCACACAGGCCCTGGTCCACCTGCAGCTGCACAGCCATGTCCAGGTGCGTTTCCTGGCTACATGGAAGGACTTCTGTGACCACATCGCCATGACGACTAAGTCTATAGCTGAAACTCCTTTCAAGTAAGGAATCCGTTTCTGCATGTGTTTCTGGCCTTGGTTTTTTCCATGTCCTCACCTCACCTACCTCAACTGTAACCCCGGAGGGTCGTTGAGGCACCACAGACAGTCTGTTGACCAGCTCTCTCCATCCCTCTTTGTCCTCAGCAGCTCTCATTGCCTCATTGAGTTTCAAGTGAGTCCGTTCTCCGATGTTGTCCTCCCATCTTTTTTTATTCTGTCTCCCTCTTCTCCTGCCACCTTGGACAGTGCCTTGCGGGATGGTTTTTGCAAGGCCTGAGGATCCGATGACGTGTCCGTACCATCTCAGTTTGCGCATAATGACTGTGCTACCGTGTTTGTGTGCAGGCAGCAGCGCGACAACACTGCCTTCTCGTTCTGCCTGGAGTCCGCCTGGGCCGGCGGTCACAAAGTGGACCGGGCAGGAGTGGGTCTCTTGCAGGTGTGGCGCCGACAGGTGCAGCAACTGTCAAGGGTCAGTCCAGACATGACGGCCGCGATCGTGGGAGCGTACTCCTCTCCACACCTCCTCATGCAGGTAGACATTGTTCTTTTGGAAAATCACATTGTGTCACATATTGAGGCCATTACAACACAAAATTACAGTTTGATTAACTACAGAATACTACAGCTACACAGAAACACCCAAGGTTTTTAAAATAAGGGAAACCAAGTAATATGACCCTCTTCCTTAATGTAAACACAGTACAGGTAAATGTACTTTATTTAGTCACACACACATGGCATGCATGTACAGTGTAATCCTTTCTCCGTATTTAACTCATCCGTGAGGAGCGGGTGGGCGCCGGCGTGCGCAGCGTCCAAGGACCAAATTCAGATTCTGAGCCAGTGTCTTGGCCATGGCCACTGACTGGAGCAGGTTAACTAGAACATGCTTTGGTGGCGCTAGTGGGGGCCCGGAGGAAACCATGCAGACACAGGGACAACAAGGACCTGGGCTGGGATTTGAACCGAGGACCTTCTTGCTATGAGGCAGCAGTGCTAACCGCTGCACCATCTTGGTGCCCAAAAAGAAAAACAGTAGTGCACACATGTTCACACATATATACCACATATATACTATATATAATGTATGTCTGTTCTGTCCTAGACACTGCTAAGGAATCTGAAGACCATTGATCTATCCACAGGTTTAATGATGTTGAGTAGTGTCATCTGTCTGCATATGACGAAGCAGTGTCTAAAACAACGATGCCAAATCTATTATCAATTTATTTATTCAAACTGTAAGCAAATTTGGAGCAAATGTGAAAGTGTGCTTCTACAAGCTGTAAACGCTGCTAATCCATTCAGATCTATTAAACCTACACATAATCCTGACGAGTGGTATACAATTCCATATTCAAGACTCCTACTCAACTTTTGACCAACCTGTCGTACCAAGGCTTACAGAAGGTGCCAGACTGAAAAGGATAAGGCAGGCCTGTTGTCCGACATCCTGATTCGCCGCGGAGAAGGCGTGGCGGCGACCAGCCGCAGAGTGGGCCCGGAGCTTTCCAGGCGCCTGTATCTCTTGCTGACCTCCTGGGACCCAGAGCAGATACTGGACTCCACCGCGTGACGGATTAGTCCACACAACCTTTTCTGTTGTGTCATCCATTCAAACAGCGTCATGCTTTTAGTCAACGTTGTTTGGTAAATGTCGCGCCCTACGGCGCAATCGCAGCATAGGCAGTTGAATGATGGGGCCGAGCGCCATTACTTTAAAGCATGAACTTTACTCGTCTATGTCTCTCTCTCCCCTGTCTCTATCCATTGTACCAATGTATAATAAAAATGGTAAGAAAGTGACATATACATGTGTCTAGTTTGTATGTTTTTGTACATTCTTCTGTTCCACATCACAATGAAGAATATTTGACATCAAATTGTAAAATAAGTTCATTATGGTAATTGAATGTGCTGATGCATTGTAGCATCTTGTTTTACTTTAAGTTCAGTGAAAAAAGGTGATATAATAGTTTCACAATTAGCAAGGCCACGGATGAGCTCTATGCCAAATATTTAATTAATTATTTAATTATTAATTCCCTGGAATAAGTCGTGCTACCGAACAGTGAAGCGAAGGTGCTTTGAATGAAAATTATCTCATAGTCTCACATTTTATATTACATTGTTATTGGTTTTAGTTTAGTTTGTTTTGAATATGTTAATATGAATGTAAGAAGAAGAAAAATAAAATAAAATACAAAAATAAGATTCAGCAAAACATCAAAAGAAAAAACAGCAAATCAAAAGTAGCCAAAAAGACAGGAGTGAGAAGAAGTACAACTTGTAATATATCACCCCTAAGCGATATTACAATATTATGACTCCAGTGTTGGCATTCTTAGATTAAGATTTAAGTATAATATAGCAGCTATTTACCTAACTACCTTTCAACCTTGATTGCCCAGTTAAGGACAGTAATTTGGGATTGGTTACAGAACTCCTTTAACGGAGGACTGGAAAAAAAAAGATCGAGTTATCTAATCTCGATCTTGGCCTAGTTGAAAAAAATAGCTCCAGTTTTTGCAGTTTTTGACGAGTTGCTGTTAGTGGTAATTTGTTTTGATTGGTTAACAGAACTTTAACGGAGGACTGGAGAAAAGAGATACACATTACATTACATTTTGTGTGTACTTTTTAACTTTTGGAGTATTTTTAACATGTTACTTTCCACTTTTACTCGAGAAAAAAATACTTTTTACTGAGATAGCAATTCGCTACTCGTGACATTAACTTGGCGTTTAGTGACACCTGTTGGGAACTGTTGGCACATATGTTGAAGTTATATCTCTCGGTCTCTCTCTCACTCATATATATATATATATATATATAAACAAGGGGCATTCCATTACATTTTGAAAAGAGATTTTATCTAATTTATTTTATATTTTTTTACTGAAAGGTACTCGGTACTTTCGCTACTTAAGTAACTTTTTTGTGGAATACTTTTTAACTTTTACTTGAGTAACTATTTGGATGACTACTTTCTACTTTTACTTGTGTAATATTTTGCTGAGGTAGAAATACTTTTACTCAAGTAATTCTTATGGCTACTCTGCCCTTATCTGCACACTGGAAATGAGTCTAATAGCACCCTTCTATCAACCTTGGCCTCACTATACTCACAAGCAGGAAGGTCACCTTTAGAGACACAACACGTCCACTGTTTAATCAGTGCAATATAATGCGATCTGGGCGATGGTTCATGGTACACCGGCTGCGTCACCCATATGTGGACGGGAAGTTGTAACCTAAACTTAAATAAACATTGATTGAACCGACAGTTGAAGGCTGTACAGCCATTTACTCTAGGGCAATCGACTGGTATTTTATATTGTGATACTTGATATACTAAACCACTCATGGTACTGGGTGCTATTGTTTTTCTGTTTTGTTTTGTTGAACTCTGCAGCGATCCCTGAATGTTTCATTCCCACCACACTCTCCCCTTTTCTAAGATCACGCACACCCTCTCTCACGATTTGCCCTAATGTGGATCACTGCATAATGTGGGACACCTGAGCTCCAGCGGCTCTGGCTCCTCCCTATGCTAATGAATGTCAGTTAAACTATGGTAAAAGCAAACTATTGTAATGTGTCTAACATGAAGTTCAACTGTTCAACACTACATTTCACTGTCCCACGTTGCAAAAAATGACCCACATTGGGCCATCCATCTGCCCACCTACTAGCCATGATATGCCTCTTACTAAGGTAATAATGTACTTTACACAGGTAGGTGGCACTATCGAATCAATAACCTACTTGCACAAGGGTCTATGTACGTGATCCGGGTCACGGCACCAGTGTAACGTATGTGAAGTAAATCAACGTACAAACGTGGGCTTTGAACCCTGCTTTGAACGTTTCCGGCTATGAGTTCCACCAATACGTTGACGTTCCCAAACTGGTAAGAACAAAAAAATATATTTTTCCTGCGTGGCTGGGAAAGGAAGGCACCGTGGACACCTACGGAACTTTAAGGAACTAAATAAAAGCTGTATTAACTGGTAAGCATTATTTTAAAATAAGTGTTCCTGCTCCAGAACAACAACAAAAAATTATGTTTCCAGGTTTCGTTTCTGTTCCTTGTAAAATACAAAAAGTTCCTGGTTTTCGTTTTCGTTCCTCGAACCGGTTCAAAGCCCTGGGGGGTGGCCGAGCGGTAAGAGAGCACGTCCCCCAGACCATAGGTCGAGCAGTGCCGCAGGTTCAAATCCCCTATCCGGCTTTTCTGCAATGTCTCCCCCCCACTCCTGTCAATATCCCTCTCAATGAAGAATAAAGAACGGTGCTTGCCCCCAAAAAATAACTTTAAAAAAAATTAAAATGAGATGATGTAAGAATGCACCAAACTTCTCAGCGTGAGTAAATTGAGTAAACAGCATAGTTAAATTCTAATGAGAAAATGAGCATTTCCCTTTAATGTCATATCATATCATGCCATGAATCGTAGGTCAGAGTGTACTATGGAAGACAGTGAAATAATATCTTTGGCCATTCAGCAGATTATTATAGTTTTGTCTATCGCACAGTTCACAAAAAATGTCCCTCAGGAATTGACTTTTTTTATTCTCCTATCAATGGATTGGATTGAAATTGCGACTTTATTTGGTCAAGGAGGCTGTGGCATCTTGAAATGGATAGTAGTACAAGTCTAAGCTTATTTGCAGCGGCTTACTGTTGGTCTTTTTACATCACAGAGAGGTTCAATTTGACAAGCTCTGCTCCTTAAGCCAGTTGGGCTTAAGGAGCAGAACGGAATGGCCTTCCCAAAATGCTCATGACAGATTTTAGTAGCAGATTTTTTAGTGCAGTTTGGATCTGAAATGATTAATTGATTTAATGAAATTAATACCTAAAAATTAGGAAATTATAAAAGCTAATCCCAAAACCCTCCTCAGCATTTGAACATTATTGTAGGCATTGGTTGTTCAAGCGATGCCTGGATTTTGATACATAAACCCTAAACCCAATTTTAAATAAAACATGTTTAAAAAAACAGGTTAAATAATCAAAGGTGTGATTAATCATTCGGGCCATTAGAGGCCCATTTAACGGTGCCCCTCTCTACCCCACCAGCCTCGGCCAATTCCGCGACAAGGTTAGAAAGAGAGCTAGGAAGCATTGCTGCTATTACAGACTATTTGATGTCTGTAACAACATTTTGTATTTTAATTTTACCTTCCTTTTTTCATTCACTTTCTTACTTTTTTAATGTTTTACTATTTGTTTTTTTATTTATTCATGTATGTATGTATGTATGTATGTATTTATTTATTTATTTATATTAGTTTGACTCTAAGGGGTCTCTGTGTGTTGCTAATGATTGAAAATTTAAAAATTGCAATTGAAAAAAACCTTGAAATCAAAGGCATTAGATGTATATTTGTCCAGATTATTTGAGTGACCATCAAATATCAGTGCTAATTTCTTGGCATGAAAATGCTTCCCACTGAGCAGTTTAAAAAGATTTTGAAACAGGGGGGCGTGCAGTGGCAGAGCGGTTAGAGAGTGTGTCCCCCAGATCATAGGTTGAGCAGTGCCACAGGTTCAACTCCCCTGTCCGGCTTCCCCTTGCTCTTCATCCCAGTTTCCTGTCACTATTTCTCAATAAAGAATGAAAAACGGTGCTTGCGCCCCAAAAAAAAATGTAGGAAAAAAAAAAAAAAGAGAGAGAAATATCATAACTCTAGGAAAACCCTTCCCTACCTTGGACGCAGAACAAACTTCATGAGTTTAATGTCTACCAACGCTTGACTCTCTAGTCTAGCCCATGTAGTGCCACCCTGGGCTCACCACCTTAGCACACACCTTACATAAGGTATGACTCTGGAGGCTGCGTGCTCACGTCAGTTGTGATGTAACGGCACTGAAGCTGTCATGACATTGCACTATGCACGCATGCACGCCAGATCTCTCTCTCTCACACACCCACACACACACACACCGACGCACACACAGCGTCACGTGACACGGGTACCTCGGGAATAAGATGCGTGATTCTGGCACTGAGGGATGGGGTGTCGATTTGCTGAATAATGGAGAACGCTGTGTCACTTTATACCTCGTGAGTGAGTGGAGGGTGGAGGCGAGGGGACGGAGAGGAGGGTGGAGGCATTAAAAAGTAAGAAAAGGGTGAGAGAAGGTGGGTGAGGAAGGAGGACTAATAAGATGGAGACCGATAATCCATTATTCTGTTACAATGAAGGAGGAGGGTGAGAGAGAAGTAAGGGATATATAGAGAGAGGAGGGGTGAGAGCTAGAGAGGGGTGTGGGGGGCAGGGAGCGATGGTGAGAGAGGACAAGAGAGAATAGGGATGAGAGAGCAAGAGAGAGAAAGAGAGTGGAATAAAGAGAAGACGAGAGAGAGAGAGAGAGACGGGAGGGTAAGTATGAGAAAAGCACATGAGAAAACGGTTAAAGACAGCAAGGGCAAGATTAAAACAGGATGAGATATAAAAGAACATAGAGAAAGATGGTGAGATGAAAGGCGAGTGAGAGAGAGGAGTGAGACAAAGAGGGGGTGTGTGGGAGAGTGAGACAGAGAGGGGGTCAGACTAAGGGAGAGCAAGGGTCTGTGGGAGAAGGGAGCAGAAAGAGAGAGAGGTAGGGAAGGAGGGTGAGATAAAAAGTGTGAGACAGAGAGGGGGTGTGTGAGAGAGAGCAAGGTGGGGAAGAGACAGCAGAAAGAGAGAGAGAGAGAGAGAGAGAGACAAAGAGGGCGAGCTAGAGTGAGGCAGCGTTGTATAGTCCCACTGGCAGCTATTCTGTTGGTGGCGCTAGATTGGCGAACATGTCGTCTTCAACGTGGACCAGCACTTTGGGTCTGGTCCTGTTCTGGGCTCTGGCATCGCAGTGCATTAACACAGGTAAGTGACTGTGTCTTTAACATCTCTGTGTCTGTCAGTCTGTTTGTCAATCTGTGTATTTTCTGCTTGCATATATGTGTATTAGTGAACTATAAGTATTTGTGTTCTGTTTAAAAAGTGTTTATATTTATATA
>OMKY01004808.1:1869-20318 GCA_900302395.1 Bregmaceros cantori
GTTATTATAGTGCGGGCTCCGCGCAATCTTTTGTTGGGAGCCATTGAGACACGGCAATGATTGATGGGTATTGGAGAGGAGGGGGTCCCTCTAGGGTCTACACACTGGAAGCACACTCTCGCCCACACACTCTCACCCACACACACGCAGAGTTGCGTCTGCAGAACAAACGTGGTTCGCTGCATGCACAATATATATGCACTCATACGCAGACACGACGCACATGCAGTTCCAAGCAGGCAGACATATGCCACACTCAGACACACACACGCACACACACACATTGAGAAGGTTACCTAAAAAACTAGATGTATGCAGTCATCGCCAACAGCTAAAGGGGAGACCCCGAAACGCGATGGAAGCTTCAATGTAGCCCAGATATATTGTAGAGCCATGCTTTGTGTAGGATTCTCTCAATGGATTTGAATTGTTGTGGACCAAACAAAGGTTGACTAAGCAGTGGTCTTGACTTGAATTTCAAACCTTGATTTTTTTCCTCTAAAATAAATACTTTTAGATTCTTCACTTTTCTCTCTTTTGCAACTTCCCTTACTCACTGACATTCAGTAGTTTACGGAGGAACTGGAACTTAGGTGTCCCACATTAGGCAGTGCCCCATATTATAACAATCATCCTACATATTTTAAAATGCAGTTGTAATCTCATTACTGTAGCACAACACAATGCACTGGTAAACACACACACAGACTCACACAGACACACAGAGCAGTGTTGATCCAACAGTAGCATTTTGGCATTGTTTCTGTCACACCCCCACAGTGTTCCAGTGGGTCTGCTCCACGGCCTGCTCTGACCCTTCCCTTTCTATTGGTCCGTGAGCAGGAAAACACTAAACATCATTCAAAATACTAATTTTATGAACACGTTACAGCAACTGTAAAGTCAAGTTATGTCACTTCTGCTATTTGTACTCCCAAAGAACTAGCTTATACCTACCCAAACCCTGTTTTAAATGTAATTAGTTGTTACTTGAGTATAACACAATCATTATTTATGATGCACATATTTTAACAATCCTCATATTGGTTCTAGCTGCACAAAATGAGCCTCGGATGCAATTCTGGGGATGTTTAGTCCATATCAATCTTTCTCTCTTTATCTCTCTCTCTCGCTCTTTCATCCTTAATGCGCCTCATAGTCTGGTGCCCCGGATAACGTGAAAAATACAGGGCACTGACTGCAATCACTGGTAAGTCGGACGAAAATGACTAAATGGAACGGGTTGCGCAGATTATTAGGTATGCAACAGATCACCATTGATCCGTAATCCATTCGGACCAAGCTGGACAATTTGGCACGCCTGATCCGCGGACCAGTTTATGGAGGAAAAAAAAACTGCTGGCTGTCTCCGCTGCCGGGAACATGCGCATTATTTTAACGCTTGAAGGTGGAGAGGGAAAGAGAAAGAGCGAAAGAGAGAGGCAAGGGGAGAAAGAGAGCGAGAGAGAAAAAAATCGGGAGTAGTTTCACTTTTGCTTTCGTATGCGCTGACGCTCAAGTTTCAGTGTTTGTATGAATAAGTCAGAACACAGCGGTGGAAGTCATATTCGCCGAACTCATCTATAGTCAGAAAGTTGGTGCATAAAATGCGATAATTAAAACTTGAATGCTATATCAACGTTTATATTTTTTCCTATGCCTTTCTGAGACCTGCACTACCTCATAGGATTCCGACCTATGGTTAGAAAATAAATGACCAAAGGTATGTGCGAAAGGACCATATGGAGACAGAGAGCAGACCAACTCCAGCAAACCAATCTGTATTTCACACTCCCGCGTGGAGTGGCGTCCTCTTGGCCGAGGGGCCATAAAACCCAGCCATGCTGCTCAAAGAGGCGCGGAGGGCCACTTGGGGTCACGTCCTAATGGGTGCTCCTATGCGGCAATAGTGGACCGCCCTCTCCGCCAGCACATGTAAATCACCCACTCCATCCACTAGCCTGCCAAACCAGAACAAATGAATCGTCCAAGCATCGCTTGCGACTAGAATGATCATTTGGTCTTGATTAAACACGCTCGAAAAAAGTGACAAAAAATGTCAATCAAGTGCTGCCCAGTAGCTCAGTCGGTTAGGCAGAGCGCTGGAAAGCACACATTTGCCTCAATTGCGCGGTGAGTCGGTGGTTCGAATCTCGCCACCAACGTATTTCCCGCATGCCTGCCCCCCATCTTCACCTGTTTCTGCTAACCCTAATAAATAAAGCTTGGAAACAATTTGCTGGAAACAATATTTTTTTGAATCAAATGAAGTTATCAAATCACAGCGCAGTAGGCGTGACAAGTGACATGGAGGCCCACATCTTCATTCGAACAAGGCTCGCCTTAATGGAGCCCCAATTGGGCCGCCCGAAATTTGGTCGATAATTTGACTTGTCTGCCTGGATTGTCCAGACCCACCAGACAGTCTAGTCGCGTGCGATGCATGGGCGATTCGTTGGTTCTGGCTTGCCAGGCTCATTTTCCACCACACATTTCAATTCTTACAGCAGGCTGTCCCGTTGCATAAACATGCAACGGGACAGCCAATCAGACCGCACCCACAGGGAAGTGATAAACCTGTAAGGTCACCATGCCAACCACGGCTGCAACTAACGATTGTTAAAATAGTCAAAGAGTTATTGACATGATTATGACCTGAATCAAATTAGAAAGGGAAAAAAAGATAAATAGTAATCAATTTTGATTCATAATCAAGTTATTCATATTTTTATTATTTTCACTTTTTGTTATATTTTTTGACCAAATATGTTCATGTCATATTTTTATATTTAGAAAGTAACAATTATTATGCACTACTGAAAGACGATATCAATACAAACCACCACCTTTTTTGACAGCACTGAACATTATGAAATTGTATTATACTCTCTCTCGTCTCTTGAGTCCCCCCCGCTCCCCACACACACACACACACACCCAGAGAAAGTGGAGAACCACACGTATCAGCCAATCGGGTCATAGACAATTCCATGAATTCCTCCAATAGAGGAAGCACACAGCCAGTCTGCTGTGATGCCTCCCTGTGTTTCTCTGGGAAGAAAAAAAAAAACTAAAAATTGCAGACAACAGCCATTCCCCAAAACACCCACCTCACTCACACACACAAAGACGGATGGACACATGACCGCCCCACCCAACCGCTCATCCTCCACCGTGCCCCCCCCCTCCAACCGTGCCCGTACCACCCACCTCAGACAGATACACACACACCCAAACAGAGAGAGACAGTGACCAGTCAGGACCGTGCTCCCACGCGGCCGCGCTATTACAAACGCCACGTGATTCGCGCACGCCACACTTTGCTAAAGGACACCACAAGAGTGTTCAAAACATCAACATGGGCTCAGTGCAGCAGAGCATTTTGCACTATGTTGCTATGCTAATTGATAATTACATTTCCCAGTAGCAACTTCCATACAAACAAACAAAAAAATGTGCTCGACATGTTTTGAGAGAATTTTCACCGAATTTTTGGTGGACTGTTGACTGGACTGACATCATCTAATCTGTGCATCAAAATAATCTGTACAGACTCTTGTATCGTGTATAAACTCACGATAATACAGTTGATGTTCAAACTTTTTTTTTGGTTATTTTTTGGGCGCAAGCGCCGTTTATCATTCTTTATTGAGAGAGATAGAGACAGGATTAAATCGGAAACTGGGATTAAGAGTCGGGGTAGACTTTGCAGAAAAGCCGGACAGGGGATTTGAACCTGCGGCACTGCTTGACCTATGGTCTGGGGGATGCGCTCTCTAACCGCTCTGCCACCGGGCGATGACGTTGAAACTTTTTTTTAAGTTGTAAAGGTCATTTTTTTCTAATAAGTAGAGAACGCATTTTTTTATAAGCTGCTATGTTAAGATATAATTTGCACACAACACTGTTTGGTGGATGAAGTGTGTGTTTTTATGACTTTCTGTTCCCATGTCCACCAACTGTTGTTTTGTTCATCTGTGTTGATTTATTGGAAAATGCTGCACAGTGTTTTGATGACAAATTACCCTGCTGGGATGTTGTTGTTTTTTTATTCCATCTCATCTTAAAAAGTAATCACTTCAATGCTGTTGATAACATGGGCAATTAGCATTGAATTTTAATACACAATACAATGCTATTTCCTAATGTGGGACAGTGAAATGTAGTGTTGAACAGTTAGCAACTTAATGTTAGACACATTACCATAGTTTGCTTTTACCATAGTTTCATTGGCATTCATTAGTTTAGGGAGGAGCCAGAGCCACTGGAGCTCAGGTGTCCCACATTAGGCAGTGGCCCACATATAATCCACCCTGTATATGAACGATATGTCATTAAGAGCATTCAGCTCCCACTTTCACTCTTTCCTCCGCCTGTCTGTGTTTAACTGTCCCACCCTCCCAAAGTCCAACACTAGTGCCAGTGGCGGTGTGAACTTTGAAAGTCAGCCACAATTCTTATAGTTGTTTATCTCATACTTCTTTACTGATGAGCACAGCAGTTATTTTGTTTGCTGTTTGTAAAATATAATTTTATAGATTTTTTTTTCACACGAAGAAATGATTTGCACATTTCTTCGTGTGAAAAAAAACCCTTAATGCACTCGATAGCATCCAGTGGGAATCGTGTCAATGCCAATTCCATATACAGGAGACAGGACCTAATAGTTGGAAGAGTCCGAAAATCTCATTTGTACATTGTCAAGTTGAATACAGGGCACAGTGTGAATCAGGAAGGTTTGTGGTTTCTATAAGTATAGTATTCACATGCCCAAGTCATTTAGAATTGAGACGTTTGATTGACCCTTAGTGGGGGGATGCCACCTATCAAAGTAGAACATGATGTTGACACGGGACAAAAGAAAGTGGCGATGGTGGAATTCCCATGGAACCTCTATTGTAGAACAGTGTAAAATTGCAGATAATAATATAAACCATATTTATTTTCCATGAAGTGCAGTCAATTCAATGGCAACCAGGTATTGGGTTGTAAACTATAACATCATACCCTAAAACCACTATTGTGTCGCGCAACACCTGAGAAATAGAATGCCGGTGCAGGCATTTAATGACCCACTACTACACCCTCGACGGCAAACAGTTCCCAACCCATTTTACACAATAGAAAAAACCCCACAGACAAGCAGGCTGTATGACATCGTAGCTTAACCCGTAAGCCATGGCAAACACAGTCAAACACAGTTTGGTGCAGACGCTAACTACGGGGTGGTGAACAGCGAGCGCAGCACTGTGATTTGGTGCTGAGGACACCGCTACGGAATGAACTTTGTCGGGAGTTTTAATTGGGATCTAGTCTTACTATTCGCGATTCAACATTTATTTGCGGAACACAAATTGATGACCGACCGCGCACATGTCAAATTAGACTAGAGAATTTATGTATGCCACTTTCTACCAAGTAGCACTCTCGTTGCATCTCTCTCACTCTCACCCTCTCCCCTCCGTCGCAAACAGAACAACATGCCACCGGCTGCTGTTTGAGCAGATCATCCGGTACCCTTTCCCGGCTACTTGCGATTTCGGTCGCCTCGAGGCGCGCAGCTGTTGAGAGTTGAGTTGAGCGGCGGTCGGTTTGACGCGCTGGACGCAGTGCATGCACCTGCTCGTGGTCCAGAGTGGGACAGCCGGGATCGAGTTAGTGAGTGTGAGAGGGTAGAGAATAACAACTGCGTAATTGCGAATAAAAATGCCTTACCTTTCTTTCCTAAGCGTGGAAGAAGAACACAAAGTTGCCTCCCTGTAATTCCAGAGACTCAACAAATCGACACTTGTTCCGTTGTACAACTTCTCCTGGATTCCCGTACGTGCGCCCTCACTCCCCTTCTCACAACGGCACGCCACGCTCTGGGAAAATACTCGAGTCTTCGACGGTATCCACGGACCAAGCGTGGTGAACGTACGCTAATGCGTGCGCGCGGCGTGTGCATGTGTAATACCACTGCTTTTCTCTCTATATACAGACAGGCAGCGCCTACTGCTAAATAACCACGCCCACATATTGCTGTTTGGCTTGCTGCCTCCGTGCCTCCAATGCCCTCTCCCCCTCTCCCCCTCTCTCTCTCTCTCTCTCTCTCTCTCTCTCTCCCAACCCTCTCTCTCTCTCTCTCTCTCTCTCTCTCTCTCTCTCTCTCTCTGTCGTTTTGCTCGACGACATCCTACCAACTAGAAGCATCAATAAACCCCAGAAATATCGTAGAGCCATGCTTTCTGTAGGAATTGTGACGTCACATGGGCATTGACACAAGCCAGACTGAACCAAATTAAAATTCGGCCATCTTGAATTCAAACATCTTGAAAGGGTTGGCCGCCTCATCACTTCATCTCAAATACCTAAGAGCATGTACACAGCATTTAAAAAGTTGTCTTACTTTGTTTTCAAACCGAATGCGACCTGAGCGCAAACATTTGTTTTGGAAGCATGTGACAGGTTGCTGCATTTTATTGTCATAGTGGCTTATCTGAAGCGCCTTTCGCAAAACAGCACAAGTGAAGTGTCTCCCACTCGCGTCACAGCAAGTGATCCTCCGCCGCCTTCCTGTTCAGTAAATGGAGGGAGAGAGCAAAGCCATCGGCATCCATAAATATACAATACAAAACAATGATGCATTAATGAAATTATGCGTATTTAATTAGGAGGTGAACCAGGATTTAGAGGAGTCACTTATGAAGTTCTAACAAACGTCTTAACCACTCACTACTATTCCCCACATGCAGTACTTAATTTGTCAAGTGGGATGTCCCGGAGCCCAGAGAACGTGCAGTTTCACCTGCATCGTTTTTTAATGGATCGAAGCTTTTATTCTTCTGATAGAGGCCATAGTCATGGTACACATGCACAAATAATTAGGGAATAATATAAACGTGCCAAAAATAATGTGCCATTTCATTAAACAACTCGCCTGGATGCCATAAATCATCCACAGTAGCCTTAACCTTTGGTAACAGTGACATTTCACATTATGTTGTCTTTTACCAACCTGTCTGCACCACAGACTCACACAGAGGCACTTTAACCCAACAATTTTTAACATACATTAGTTCATTGTTCATTCGATCAAGCACGGTCTTGCATATTACTGTCAACTCCTGTCTCAGACAGAAAAACAAATGCAGATACTGGCAACATCAGTTTGACCATATTACTGTATTCAGCAACCACAGAAGCCATCTCCAGACTTCTGCGAAGCACAAAGCCAGCAATCCTCATCATAAATCTATCTCATGTCCTCATAATTGTGTTAAACAACACAAGCTAATCTACAAAACAAATGTTCTTTGTGTTACATATTAGGAATGAGAGGGGCTCGACCATGCCTTCGTCCAACATTGATTCCCAGTGTTTCGGGGTGATCGATCCAGAAATGTAGATTATTGATTGGTCTCCTCCACTTTGGAGGAAGGGAACTTAGGAGACAGCAACAAGGGTTATGTTGGATATTGTGTTGTCCCGGCAGACCACCATGTCCCTCAGAGACCCCCCCTCTGACCTGTCTGCTCACTTCTGCGTGGAGGGACAAAAGAAACAGCAGGGGGGGGTGATATTGATTTCTTTTGTTGTTCAATCACCCACAAATTAGAAGGGACAAAGGCAAGCCATCCGATTTCAGAGGCGTGTGTCTCATCATGACCAGTCTATTCATCCTTAGGAGCTGTTGCGACGAGTGGGGTACTCAGCGGGCGAGGGAGCGGCCAGCCAGCTGTAAGCTCTATTAAGCAACTGGTTAGGCCCATGTCGGCTTTGGACTGACGAGTGCTGTTAACCCTTTCACACCAAACAGATGTCTTGAAGGTCTGCCATTATTAAAACTCAAGTCAAATGTATCCAAATATCTATGGGATGCTAACTTCCTAGAAAAAGTGGTGTTTACAACATTAGCTAGTTGCTTAGCTAGTTTCGTAAGTAACAGTCAAGGTTTTTTCTCAAGTGATTTCCCCCAAATTATTTGACTTTTTCTCAGATGATCAGGCGGGATTTATAATAAAACATGGCCAGGCATCCAGCCAGGTACCAGTCCAGTGGCCTAGAGGTAGAGTGTCCACCTCTGGATTAGGAGGCCAGGGTTTGAATCCTGGTCAAGTCATACCAAAGACTTAAAAAATGGTAGGCAATGCCTCCCTGCTTGACACTCAGCACATGAGGGCTGGATTGGCGGAACTCATGGGTGGAAACCCCTGTTCCAACATGTCATAAGCCAGCATGGAAGAGTAGGCTGATACAACTAACATGGAAATGATAGTGCGCAATCTGCAGTAAGCGGAGATAGTGAAATCATCAGGCGTTGAGCCAGCCAGATCAATTAGACCTAGATATTAGAGATGTGCAGTTTGCAGCTGAACGCACGGATCGTGCAGTTGATACGCCGAAAAATCATTCATTTGGGTGGTTTGCATGTGAAGCAGAAAAGAAAATCAAGACAATGGAATATACAATCACATGCTCTCAATTATAGAGATCGGGACAAATATGTGCCTTTCTGAATGTCTGAATATGGAGGAGTCCATATTGTGTGAAAAGTGAGGTCAGTACAATATATACTTTTTTATTTAGAACAACCTTTATTCTCTACAACATGAGTTGAGGGAAGTTAACTTACTTTGTACCCGATGCATCCCATCAACAACACAGCGGACAGCAGCAACGCTGCTCCCACTCAACTGTATTCTTTTCTAACCCCCGTAACCTGGCTCTATACGCCCGTAACATGGCTCCCGACTCTGGACTCTCCACCAGCGTTGGAGCGGAATGAGACAGTGGCAAAAAGCGGGGGCATCGTGCTGCAGCGACCATGTTGCCTCTGCCATGGCAGGGGTGGGTACGTTTTTGAAAATTGACGAATTTTTTTTTATCAAAAACTGTGGATAGATGTTCTTTGCAGCAGTTACGGATGAAAAATGAATCATCTCTAACAGACATGCGACTAAAGCCCAATTCGCATTGCCATTGAATTACGTGGGGACCTCTGGTAATTTGCAATTACCCTCTGACGTCTGTGTTGTTTTGTTGCACGTTCTGACGGGACTAGTAAAAGCCTGTCTTTTGCTCAATTTAAAAGACATTATGACACATGCGCCGTATTTTTGCTTGTACACACATACACAGACTTCACTCTCACACACACGCATGTGTGTGTATGTATTAACAAAGTTAATACAAATTCATAATTGTGGTGCAAATCACTGACATCGCGCATTCGCACATCTAATGAAACTCAGACGTCCTCCGCAATTACTCCGAATTACCAGGGGTCAATAGGTAATACAAGACCAGTGCAATTTGGGCTATAGAGATCAACTGTCTGCGTTGTGGATTTTGGCAACACCGGTGTCTTTGGCCTAAGTATATGTTTTATGTCAGTGTGATAGTGGAGGCCGTTACGGTGAGCTCTCAGATATCTCAGGTTAGCCCCTCCCAAGTTCCGCAATTACGTCCTTAAGCTCAATACCCCACCCTGTATTGTAGAGAGAGAGTTCACTGGGTTTGCTGCCAGAATGTTTATTGGAAGTGGAAGTAAATTAATCATTATGGGAGTAGTAGTCATTGGAAAGGACTTTACCGTTACACCTATTTGAGGAATGGTAGTTATTGGTGACTAATATTTACACAGAATGGACAGTTGTGGTGTGGAACTGATACGATGGCTGTGAAAGTGCAAGAATTTCATTGTGGCCATCTGGACGTGAAGGCACGGACAGACACACACACCCGCCCCCACATAAGCCGTGTGTTTGTGTGTGTGGCCACACGTCCGTGCACATATTTACAATGTGTGCATGTGTGTTGCAAGCGCAGGCTTGCATGTAGGTAGGTGGCTGCGGACGCATTCCACGTGCGCGTGTAGCGCGACAGGGAGCGATAGAAAGCAGGAGATAGCGCCAGAGAAACAAAGTGAGACTGATGAGTCAAGCGAGACTCACTTGAGAATAGAAAGAATAATCATAAGAAAAAAAACAACTCGACAGATGTGTGCTATTAATGACAATGAGTTGGGGGATCCACCCTCTTCCCCATCCCTGTTTCCCATAGTGGATCCTAATGAGTCACTGCTAGAGAAGTTTGTTTCAGACTTCTGATTTTGTAATCAGATTACAAAAACATAGTAATTGTCATTCCTGTCCTACACATTTCAATATCTTGTCTAGACAACAGTCATGTTTGACTCAAATAGAGGCCTACATGCACGTTTATGAACATCGGTCTATGATGAAAATTCAAAGCCAAGGATGTTGTGGGCATGCACGGGAACCCCTCTTAAGGACCACACTCGCTTTTATGTGACGAACTGGTCACATTCACAGTGCCGCTAGGTAACAAATTCATGAAATTAATTTGCTGGTAGTTAACTGTGAAGTTATTAAGTAATTGATTTCTGCTGGTAATGTGCAAAGATATGTGATGAAATTATCTATTAGGGCCTGCAACCTTTCTTCAAAATTAGTTTTGGAATTTGAATGCATTTAAATTAGAAAATCGACTCAAAATCCACTTTAACTGTATTTTTATTATTTAAATTCAATGGAGGAAGGCTTCCCTGGTCGCGGCGTGCACATGTGTGCACCGCGCCCAATGTGAGTGTGCCCCGACTGTGTCGGCAATATAATATTCTGCTGTCAAGTTAACATAAAGCTTAGCTGATGGCTGTCGCTACCTATTGGACTTTTTCGCAATTTTGAACGCTGGTTTTTACCTCACCGTCCTCTCTCCTCATTGCCCGTGAACGAGCGAAACGACGGCGACACGAACACCAAGCAACGTCGTCCTGACTGACAGTGTCCATGTAGCACCTTGAATGTTTAGTACTTATTCCGCTGTGATAACGAGTCCCTGTAAACTGTGCATGTGCGTCAGGAGCAACACAGCGCACACCGAAAGCAGCCTTAACACACATCCACAGACACACATGAACACGCGAATGCGAGATTGTTGGAAGTGGATCCATAGACCACCAATTGCATCAAACACACGTGCAAAAATATTCCAGTAAGTCAATTTTAAAGATGCATTTTCACAGTTCTACTTTAAAATAAAAAAAGTTAAAAGCACACACACACACACACACAGCTTGAGTCAGCACGATGACTTAACAGGGCTGAGACTGATTCACACAAAGGAGACATGGCACGTGACACATGACACAGCCATACATCACAGCAATACATTTCACAACATGCGTGGGAGGGGAGGAGGCCTGAACAACTACACTCTATGTCTCTCTGCACTCCAGCGTGCATGCTTTTGTGTGAATGTGTATGTGTTAATGGTTTTCTATTCTATCTGGTATTGGAACAATGTTTTTCATAAATTATCTAAGATTTTTTTTAGTTTTATAAAAGTTTTATAAAGTACTAGATTTAATAAGGCGCACCGGACTGCAAACAGAACTGAGGTCAGTAAGACCAAGCAAAATTAATCCATATATAAGATAAACACAATTTTACAATTTTAGGCATATACTCATCTTTATTGATTTCCTTTGTTCGTTTACTGTTCTCAGTTATTGTTAGAGTTATTGTTGAGTTTTTGGAGGTTACAGAAGTTGATAGAAGTCACATAGCTTACAGAAGCCTAGCCAGGTTACCAGACCAGCCCACGATACAACGGTCTTGGATCGTGAGTGCGGTTGGAGGGATTCTCTTTGACCAATCAGAGCTAAGTAGGTCACGCTGAATACCTTCGACCAATCAGAGCGAATTAGGTCGATGATTGCCGATGGCTTCGCGCTCCGTGGTGTGTTGTACGTGAACTCGGTTGTGTTTATTACGTTAAATTGGAAATGATTCAGTCGCTTCGATTGGTCCAGACTAACGGCCTGCGAGTGTCTGAGCTCTCGTTGTTGAGGATTTGGCTGTCTCACGACTGAAGAATTCACGCAGCCATCTATCTGGAGCTGCTCATTAAATTGATTGAATTGATTCAAACTAAACTAATGCGTCAATGAGCTCACTTCCCAAAAAATGGAATCTCTGTGTCCATACTCGAAAGTGTGTAAGTGCGTGTGTGAGCATCAGATGCAACAATGAATCAATGCACTATGACTCATTTTCTGGTCATGGGTTTAGCATATGTCCGTGTGCTTGTGTGTGTGGAGGGTAATCGGATTACAATAATCAGATGATAAAAATTGCTACCTGCAGTCCCATCTACCTTTTTCAAATATGTAATCTAGATTATGAGGGACGAGCGATCACGTTCGAGTCCGCTGCCAAAAAGCATCGCAACCAATGCGATGCGTCCTTGGGAGGAGCCTGTAGGAGCGGCCTCCCCCACTCGCATGCCGACTGGGGTGGCTGCGCGCACCTGCACAAGTATGCGCGCGATCACACGCGCGCATCTGAGCATTCGTGGACACAAAATTTGACACTTGCATCAAACGTGCACTGTTGATACACACCTCTATTTAAACATGAACGAGAAAGTAGATAGGTGGTTGAAATGATCCGTATCGAGGATATGAAAGAAATATTCAATTCCTCGTTACAGAGACCTCGCAAATCCCGCCGCACACACATACACACACACACACACATCAACACACACAGCGAAGCATCCCGCGTTGATAAGCACATGTGTGTATGCCCCGCTGCTGGCACGGTCGTGCACGCGTATACGCACGCATGTTCACCATGGTCCACTGGATTGGTGTACACGCGCGCGTATACGCGCCCAGCAGCGGGGCATATACACATGTGTGCTTATCAACGTGGGCTGCTTCTCTCTGTGTGTTGATGTGTGTGTGTGTGCGTGTGCGTGCGTGCACGCTCACACGCAGCGATTCCCGTGTGTCACAAAGCGGAAGAGCAGCGACGTGCTCCACCTGAAAATGGCAGCTGGCTGCCTCGCCTGACGTCACAATCTCGTTCCTCATTTTTAAATTTGCTTGGAACACAGCATTACGATCAACCTTACATGTTCAAAAAAGGGTGAATGTGCATGCAGCAGAATCTACTTTCATAAAACGGACCACCCACCTTGATTTGTAACAAGCGATTTGGTAGCAAAACCAAAAACCTCTCCACGTCCGCAATTGAATAATAAACCAGCCATATGAAAGCTCTGGATCCTTGGAATGAGCTATGCCTGTTAGAGATATACGGATTGCGGCTGAACCCAGGGTTAAACCACAGATTGTGCGGATGACACAGAAAAACATTTTAATTAAATTTGGGAGGGTTGCGGTTGAAGCTGTAAAAATAATAATAACAACAATAATATCCCATTATTATGTGCATCTCTAACATCTGTTCATTAGATAGGGCCGGCCCTCGAGGCCTATCTAATATCTTTTACATCTCTTTCTGGCTACTGGCAATCTGTGATTTCCGTGTTGGTGCATGTCGGTTACAACGGTGGGCTGAGACATATCTTGTATTCACACCTGGTTCCGTGTACTCTTTTTATAATAATAATAATAATAATAATAATAATAATAATATTAACAATAATAATAATAATAATAATACCTTTTATTTCAGGACACTCCAGGTCACATTACAGAGATTAAAAGCATTGCGTGAAATAAAAAAATGAAAATAATGAAAATAAAGAAAAGAATAAAGAGAAAGTACTAGAATAACAAAGGAAGGAGTCATAATGAATAATCTAGTTTTAAAAGGAGAGTTTTTAGATTGTTCTTGAAGTTAGGGAGTGAGTCCAAGTTCCTTATGCTGGAAGGGAAAGAGTTCTAGAGGCGAGTGGCAAAGTGGATGAATGCTCTAGCCCCCTTAAATGTCTGTTGATTTGATTCATTTGTAAGTAGTCTAATACTATAATGTACCCATAAAATGTAGTAATTGGTACATTCTTTATTAAGTAACTTGTAAATGTATGTGATTATTCTAACCATCCCAGTCACCAAGGAGATCCTATACATGGATCCATCAAGATGATACATGCATATTTTTGTGGTTAGACAATTGCATTGGTGTGTAGTGTGTGGGTGCTGATGTCTCTGTGTGCGTGTCCGTCCATTGCCTGCGCCCCAGCGGGAGTGGGTGGCGAGGCGTGGCCTGTTGCACTGCAACAATAAAGGCCTTAGATTAACTCTGATCCTATTTTGTTGCAGTCTGGGAAGACGCACTTCCATCTACTGGGAAAAGCCTCCCACCTAAAGGCCGGGCACACACCCATGCAAAGTCACGTGTGGACACTGTCTGTGTGTATACCTAACTCCCTGGGCACATGGCATATACAAATTCAATGAAGAGGAAGTGGAGTTGGTGGTTATTCATAGATGTATGCTATGCACAATTCCAGGGGGCAGGTCTCTGAACTCAATTACCCACAATTCCAAGAATCCACCAGAATGTGAATCTTCCCAACCTGCACAAAGGAAATAATTTTCAACAATTATTAATAATATTTTTTATTCTCAAACTACTTGCTTAGTGATCATTTTGGAACTGAAAGGCCATCATTTGATGCTATCCGTTTGAACAGTTGAAATAAAACAAATAAACATGGTGTGCAAACAAATTATTTAATAATAGTTTGCATTTAAACAGAAAGTGGCATAGTGTGAAATGTGTGTTTGCATGTGCTTGTGTGTGTGTGTGTGTGTGTGTGTGTGTGTGTGTGTGTGTGCACCCAAACACTCTGCCAACATCCCATCAGTCATCCAGTTATTTTGTTCTACATTGTGTACTTGTGTTATCACACATCACTATTTCAAGGATTATTTAAAGTGTAAAAATGTCACAAAATATAACAATGTTGCAACTCATAGACTGAACCTCATGGTATTGAATTGTGTCAGCAGGGGAATGGATATTGTATGGTAGATGATATGTTATGATATGAATGAAAATTTGCACCTTTAACATGTTTGGCAGATCGCCCTAAGGTGGGCCCCTTTTTCGCAGCTCCCTAATGTGGGACAGTCAGTTGCCTAAGGTGGAACAGTGGAATCTATTGTTGAACGGCTGAACTCAACCTAATGTTGGACACATTAGTTTGCTTTCACCATAGTTTCACTGACATTCATTAGTTTAGGGAGGAGCCAGTGACACTGGAGCTTGGGTGTCGCACATTAGGCAGTGGCCCACTTCAGGGCAATCCACCCTATAGGAATATGCCAAGGATTTAATGTTGTATGTACACGGTTTCTCAACAGGCCTAGTTTTAATGCAATGTTTTTATGGGCATCCATCCACTAACACGTTTTTTTATGAATACAAGCTCCACAGCCTAGCTAATGGGAATCATATCAAATAAGACTTCTTACAACTTACAACAACAAATTCTGGAGAAGCTGACTCACTGCATCCGGGAAAACTAGGAGGAGAGGTGTAAACAAGAACTGTTCCAAAGGTGAGAGGAATGTACCATATGCGCTTGTTTTTAGTGGCAGGTGAATGTCAGACACACTTGCATACACATACACACAAACACACGTAGAAATAGACACATTAGCACTAATACACAAACCATGATAATGTGCACCCATTGGAACACACCAACACACACACACACACACACACACACACAAACACACACCAACACACACACAGATCTGATAAAAATTGCAGCTGTGTAAGAGGTTGAAAAACACAATCATAAAAAAACTCATATCAAGAACAGCAGATTTTCAGGGATATTGAGAGGACATAATCATGTTTTAGTTCCATTACTAGTTAGCCTGGCAAGCCAGAACCAACGGAATCGCCCACGTGTTGCTCGCAACGGGGCGGTCTGGTGGATTTGGACCAACCAGACAGACAAATCAGATTGTCGCCCAAATTTGGGCGGTCCACTCAGTGCCTGATTTCATAACTTAATTGAATTGATATTTTTTGTTACTTTTTTCAAGCCTGCTTAATTCTCACCAAAATAATCGTTCTAATCGCGTGTGATGCATAGATGATATATTTGTTCTGGCTTGCCAGGCCGGCTCCACCTACACCCTCATCCTCTACGGAGTACCTCCTGAAGCACCCAAGCCGAGTACTTTTGAAATATTCTACGCTAGACACAAATGAGCTACTTGGCTAACCATTGCATTGACAACGAGTATTAATGCGACTTTAGATTGTACTTATCATCTGTGCAGACTCATGCTAATCTTAATTGTTAGAGTACCGGCCAGGGAGTCGTTTTAGTTGTCCATTGATATGGATAAGAGGCCGATTACATCTCCTTTTATTCCTGACTCCATTCAGTTAATGGCACAAACGTCACCAGGCAATTGCTCTGTTCTAGACATCGGCGTGTGTGCTCCAGGGCACCCCAGTAATGGGTCACCGTTATTTTTTGCACCAAGCAATACACTAGCACGGCAAGCCAGAACAAATGAATCGTCCATGTCGTCGGTGCATGCCATTAGAACGATCATTTGGTCTGGATTAAGCAGGCTCGAAAAAGTGTAAAAAATTGTCGGGGTCCGCGTTGGCCGAGTGGTTATGGACACCGCACCTAACGCGACCCCATTCATGTTAGTGGCGCTGTGTCCACCGCAGCGTCTGCAGTGTCGCAAGCTCGACTACGCTCGTAGACTTGTCTGCAATGTCTACCCCCGATCTCTTCAACCCAGTTTCCGACTAATCCTATCCAATAAAGAATGAAAAAACTGCGCTGACGGCAGAAAAAAAATAATAACAAAAAAAAAAGTGTCAATCAAAGCAGCTAGCGCAGTAGGTGTGACAAGTGACATGGAGGACCACGTCGCGATTCGAACAAGGCCCACCTTGTTCGAATGACCAAATTTGGTCGACAATCTGATTTTTCTGCGTGGTTGGTCCAAACGCAACGGACCATCTAGTTGCGTGCAATGTGTGTACGATTCTGGCTTGCTAGGCTAGCAGTACACCACACGCTATTTAATGGATCAACCAACAGAAGAGTTTATGATGAACTATCACCGAGTGCATGTTCTCATGAGCCAACAATAATAATAACAACCTCAGATGATTAAATGTTGATGGAAAAATCACCTCAAGGCCAACAGAGAAATGAGAAATGATGCAATAATACAAGGTGAGGCATGCTGGCTTATGTTTGGGACATGGAATGACTACACAAATAGCACAACACCATCATCATAGTCAGGTGCTTCCTGTGGTGGAAATAGTCAAAGAGAAAAAGTACCTAGCCCTCCACTGAAGTACAATGGAAATTGATACCCTTGGTAGGAAGTGATGAATATCAGATCATGATTATTATGTTCTCACCACGCACTAATGAAATACTTGTTATTTTTCAAATAAAATTAAATATTTTCATATTAGCTAATGATGAGTTCTAGGCTGAAAAGACGACATTCAATGGTTCGTACGTGTCATGGGTGTAAAATGACAGCAGGGGCAGCTGCTGGATGAACGTCACACATAACTCACAAAAGAGTACCAACCAATCAGATCACGCAGGGGAAGTGAGAGTTCCCAGAATGCAATGGGAGAAACAAGGGCCGGGAGGGAGTAGACACCCTTATCTAAGCAGTAACAGCATACTGGGGCCTATATAAAGCAGTCAATACAATATGTATTGAAATCATTGATTTTATATGAAAGAGTGTTTGAGCAAGAAACCTCTTGAGGGCGTATCTGGTCAACAGCTCGCATCAGGAGTTCTATTTTGACACATTAGGATATCTACAAATGGTCACCAATCTGGAGGATGACCAATGTTGGTGCAAATTTTGCTGGTAAACGGGCATAGTAGTTAGATAGTGAAATATAATGATATTTCAGTATATATATTTCAATAGATCCCACTGTAATCCGTGTGTCTGGTGCTTTACATTAGGGATAATACACACACACATCTTATAAACCCAATGCAGCTAGCCGTCAGCCAGATGGTTTAGTGAGTTTTTGAATAAAAAAAAACATTGACCCTGACGGCGTTGTTAATTGTCATAAATAATTCACATTTGTTCGCCAATTTAAAGATATAGTATGTCGTTTTTCACAGTATTCCAAATGCTGCTACAACGTTATTTTGTGTTTCAATTAATTATTTTACAAGATGACATGAAATATTGAATATTGTGTAGCATAATTTAGATTTTATTAGATGTGCACCATAAACAATATAGTAAATGTATTTTGGTTGATGATATATATATATATATATATATATGTATATATATATATATATATATATATATATATATATATATATTGTAGTGAATGCACGCGCGCGGTGCATTCTGGGCCGGCACCGTTGACGGTCGCCCACCGGCCAACACGCCTCCTTAAATAGAGTCCGAACTAACTTTGGCAATGGCTGAGTTCAGCTATTGCCGACGTTCTAGTTCCTCTATTCCCAGCTCCTCCACGGGGGGCGCTTTCGTTACATTGGTGTCAGGAAGTGGTTGACGGACCGCACGCGGTGGGGATGGCCGCGGGGCCGCTTGATCAGGCGAAAGGCACCGTGGAGTTGGAGCGGCTCTCGGGACGAGAGCCAGGTCGGGAGGGGGCAGTGTAGTGAATGCACGC
>OMKY01004857.1:8733-21950 GCA_900302395.1 Bregmaceros cantori
CTACATGTTATCAGCAGGGCTCTGAACCGGTTCAAGGAACGAAAATGAAAACCGGGAACTTTTTGTATTTTCCAGGGAACAGAAACGACACCGGGAATTTTATGTTCTGGAACATTGATTATTAAAAATAATGGTAACCGGTTAATACCGGTTTTATTTCGTTCCTCAAAGGAGTGCACTTGGGGATAACGTCAGAAATAAAACAAGAGTATTTATAAAATATACGATGCAGCAGTGAAGTAGGAATCGTTGCGGGACTCTCTGCAGCGTGTTGTTGTGGGTTCGCCCCCACACAGAAAGAGACATCGGCTGTAGAGCGCTACCAGCGGGTCTCTGTAGCGAGTCTCTTTGGGTTCACCCCAACAAATATTACATAGCATTAAACAGCTGACAGGAACAAAATTAACCGTTCCGGGAACAATATTTTTTTGTTCTAACCGGTTCAGGAACGTCAATTTATTGGTGGAACACATAACCGGAAACGTTATAATTCTGTTTCTGTTCAGAACGAAACGCTTGAGAAAAAATATTGGTTCAAAGCCCTGATTAAAACTAATAAAAAGTTAAGCCGCAGGTGGCACAAATTATTTTTTTAAACGCTCAGTTGAACAGGGAGGTACAATTAGTTTGTTACTAAAGGAGATATAGTACAATAGATTGTGTTCTCATGTATTGTGTTCTCATGTAGTTCTACTCTCTACTGTCCCCTGCCTCGACCCTCTCTTCCCAGGCTGTGTTGGCCCTGGCGGCCTCGTGGACGTCCAGGCAGGTGGGCGAGAGAACCCTGACGGGGACAGTCATCGACAGTGGAGACGGAGTGACCCACGTCATCCCAGTGGTGAGTGTGTCTATGGAAGCATTAAGGCTCATTTATACCCCACACGTGGCCTATTACCTATGCAATCTGTACATACACGTGTGGATGTCATCTCTCATTTCACCTCTCCATGCGTCTTTCACATTAATGTGTGCAATAACAGAATATTTCCTTCAGGAGGCAGACATTTTCTTTTGTTGTTGCTTTTGCCGTGGGCACGCACGTATCGTTCCCTAATTGCGATCCATTTTGATTTCACGGCATTGGCGGGCATTGCCAGAGCCTCCACTATTTGTTAAACCTTTTGGGAGTTTTTGATTGTCCCTAAAATGTGTGGATAATTATGCACCAACTCTGCAAGTCTCTGACATTTTGTCCTAAAAAAACTCAATAGCGCCCCCACCTTCTCCGGTAGTATTGATCCGTATTAATCAGTTTGTCCAAATGTGTGAAAATATTGATTAAATCAGACAGAAAATGCGTAACTCTCCACAATGTATCTATCCGTAGTCTACGTGAGGTATGAACGGGCCCTTAGGGCGTCATTCATTCTCCCTTCCTATCGACGAAATGGGGAGATGTGATTTCATCCGGTTTTCATTCATAGCGAGAGAGCTCAGCTTACTTGAGCTCTGCATTAAAACTATTATATTATATACTATTACCACCGGAAATTGCAGGTGCAGTATGGAGCCAAGCATTTTCTCATTCGTGGAAAATATTAGAACTACTGCTCAATTCCCAAATTTCCAAAGGCACAGCAGGAAATCCTTGGTTTGTGCTGATTTGTATCTAATCTTCAGACTAACCAAACTCCCACATTTTTGTTTGTGATTTTCTTGCTCCTTTCAATTTTTTGTTTTTACTCGTAGCTGACGGCATACATTTTGACAGGGCGCTGTCCCTAGTGTGGGTACTGAGTAAGTAGTACATTCAAAACGGACGGTTAAATTTCATCCATAGAGTATGCAGCAGGCATTAGCATCCCAGCTATAACAACCCTCTCTATAATGTTAGTGGCTGTGGGGTCTCTGTGCAGGGGTGACCTACTAACACTAGAACACCATGACTGTGCATTGAGTCTATCTGGTGTCCTCTGACAGCTGTCGGTCCTCTCTGTCAAGTAGAACTGTTGAAATGGAAATTGGGTTATTTCGTATCGAGGAATTTAACCCTTTCAGTGCCAACCATGTTGGTGCAAAACGACTCCACAAAAGTTACCTTGACCCAGGGCTCCGAACCGGTTCAAGGAACGAAAACCGAAAACGAGCGTAAATTTACTGAATTTTACGAGGAGCTCAAACGGAAACGAAGAAAGATTTTTTCGACTGTTCCGAAACAGAAACGGAGCATGATGAAGGCCACAAAACCGGTTAAAACCTTTTTTGTTCTCTACATATTTTAACATATCCTATGTCTGGGAGACTATTTCTGTCCACTTTCACTGACAGTCGTCAAGCCGCATGCACCTGGAGCTCCGTCTTGTGGAGAGACGAGGAAGTGAATGTAATGGCGTTTTAAACCCATTTTTCACGTTAATACAGTTGCACTGAAGTTTGAAAGTCCACCAAATATATTTTGTATAGACTATATTAAAACCTTGATATTTCACAAAATTAGGAACTTTAACTTTACTTTTTCAAGCTCTGCTTGGCACAGCACTGGAGAATCTGGCTCTAATTTTAAAGATTTCCAGATATAAAAACTCAAAAGCAAAAAAAAAAAAATAATTTGCCATTTAAAGATGACCCTATGGTAATCGTGGATTGGAAGTACTACTTGAAAGTTTATCTACCTTGTTAGCCTACCATGTATGTATGTATCTGTATGTTTGTGTTCCATGGCAAGTAGTACGGTTGAAATGGAAATTGGGTTATTCCATATGGAACATTTTAATGCTTTTATTGTCAACCATTTTAGCACAAAAAAAACTCCACAACTGACATCTTATACCAATTGACATTGCACCTTTTATAAAAACATCACTCAACCTTTTTACCTGCAGTTACATGCCCTTTCATATATTCAAGGCTCAGCGCTATGTACACAAGGGCGTTTTTATTTACACCTCAAGCACCCGAAGACGAACCAGATTGATGTTGGCCCACAGAAATGATTCTGTGAAGTATTTTGTGAAATGAATGTTGTCATTATTCCCCCAGGCGGAGGGCTATGTGATTGGCAGCTGTATAAAACACATCCCCATCGCTGGCAGAGACATCACCTACTTCACCCAACAGCTGCTCAGGGAGAGGGAGGTCGGCATCCCTCCCGAACAGTCCCTGGAGACTGCCAAGGCTGTCAAGGTGAGCTGTGGGTGGAGGCAGAGCTACGGACTATGTGACGCATTCTCCTGAATTAGCTGCTATCCCTTTCCACTTTTTTCCCCTCTCTTTACCTGCATCTGACAAGCTAGAACAAACAAGAGCAGCTAAAATCGGCCGATCGTTAATGACTGGAGGCTACGATGGAAGGCTCGTCTGAGGACGACCTAGAGAGAGAGTTAAAATCAAAGGATCAGGATCGGATCGGGAGCAAAATCTACTCTAAATGTCTTTACTCGATTAAAATCACTCAAACTATTTTAGGATATAACTACACCTACTGGTTCTGATGTTGAATACTCTAGTGATCCCCATCGAGAAACTAGAAGTGTGCAGGGATATGCCCAGAGGGGAGACATGAAATGCGATAGATTCATCAATAAACTTCAGTGTTCTGCCCAATGACCTTGCTTTGAGACTGTTCGAGCTGGATTTCAAAGCAAACTTTGGGTCTTTAAGCCTTTGGTTGTTGGAACGGCCGCTCTACCACGTTATACCCAGTCCTTGAACAACTGAATTTCATAACTAGATTCATTACAATAGCATTTTATTTTTTAAATTTGCTTTTTAAAGCATAGAGGCCCAAGCCTCTTTAAGGCTGTATTACAATGTTTTACACAACCATGGATCAAACCTAATAACGTGTTGTCTTCAATGAATGTTGATCGGATTCATTGAAACCAGGCCTAGTGACAAATGTTTTGAACCTTCAATATGAAGTAGGGGTGCACCGATCACGTTCTTTTGATCCCCGATACCGAGTCCTGAGTTCTGATCCTGCATAAGTTGGTAGTACCCAAACTATTTGGTGCAATTGTCAATTTCAATAATGGTCGAAGTAAATAAACTGTCATTTGGCTCCCCGACTCATTTACCGATCCTGATCGGGACAGAAGCACGAGTCCCGATCCTTGGAAAAAAGTCTGATCGGCCCCTGATCACCGATCTGAGGATCGGATCGGTGCACCTGTAATATGAAGCTCCAATTAGTTCATCATACATTCCCTACTCCCAACTTGTTTTGACAGCCTTTCCTAAAATTTCCAATCGTTAAAGAAAAAAAAAATATAAAAATTAGTATTTCCATCTTCTTACAACATGCATACAACATACTCACTCTATGGTCATGTAAATAAATATTACAACTTAACTTTGCTTTCTTGTGTGCTGTATTTTTGATATTTTTGTTTGAGTAGTTTTTGCACAGTCCTCTTCATCTTGGCTTCCTCATGTTTGCTTCCTCTCCAGGAGCGATTCAGCTACGTGTGCCCTGACCTGGTGAAAGAGTTCAACAAGTATGACACGGACGGGTCTAAATGGATCAAACAGTACACAGGGATCAACGCCATCAGCAAGAAGGAGTTCACCATAGACGTGGGCTACGAGCGCTTCCTCGGGCCAGAGATCTTCTTCCACCCCGAGGTCAGGGTTCAATAATGCCATCAAAACCTTTTTTTTTTTAATGTCTTGCCATTCAGGCCATTATTTTCTTGGCTTTATCACGGTTGACGGAAACTGGTGAAGATGGGGAGCAGACGGGGACATGCTGGAAATACGTCAGTGGGGAGAATCAAACCAGACTCCCTGCACCATTGACACATATGCAAGTACTCTGCCTAACTACCAGTACTACAATACTGGGCAGCACACAACAAAAAAATCTAAACAAATTGGAAGAAGAAAGAAAATCAATATTCCAATCACAATATGGCTGTGGCTTGCACTTTAATTGTGTGGGCGTGAGAAAGGAGACTTCATGTATTTTCATTATTTGGCCACTTGACTCAAAAACTCACTCGACACAAAAGCAAAAAAAAGTGATTGGCCATCTTCCAATGGTGACTGAACAGTTTGAGATGTGGTTATGTGCATCATTTTGTTTACTATGGGGATCTGGGGAAGTACTACTCGTTTCAAGTTTACCTTCATTGTTAGCCTACCATGACACTCGTTAATGTGTGTGTTTGTGTTCCATGTCCAGTTTGCCAATCCTGACTTCACTCAGCCCATCTCTGAGGTGGTGGACGAAGTCATCCAGAACTGCCCCATTGATGTGCGGCGTCCTCTCTACAAGGTATTTAAAGTATAAGTATTAGACAAGTATTTCTCAATGGGTAAGGTCTCATTCATACCTGGGTTCCCATGGATCGTTAAAAAGTTTGATGAATCCTCAGCATTTTAAGAATTGCAGTGACAATTCTTTCTAAAAATCAGAGGTCCTCTATTACATAAGTTTTGTTCAGATCGTTCATGCAGAATATTTAAATTACTTCAAGTTCAAACATTGCATTTCTTTTGGGTTTGAATGGTTGTTTCTGAAAAACAGTAAAAGGTGTTGGCCAGAGAAGCCACTGCTGCGTCTCAATTATATACGCGGTTCCGTTAAGACTACCAGGTGTACGGAGTTTGATGCAGCGGTTTAACCAACAGCGCCACAGAGCCAGCCCTAACTTGGCTAAGATTTACAGAAAATAGAAATATTTGGTAGTAGGTACGACTGACAAAATGAAAGTGTCGTCTTAACGGTTAATTTCCCCTCACAGAACATCGTGCTGTCGGGAGGGTCCACCATGTTCCGAGACTTCGGCCGGCGGATGCAGAGAGATCTGAAGAGGACGGTCGACGCTCGCCTCAAGATGAGCGAGGAACTGAGCGGAGGAAAGCTCAAGGTGTGTCTTTTACGACTTGTACAACTCGCTAGTTATGTCTTGGAACGGGCTTATTACTCCAGACGATTAGACGGGGTTCCCATGGGGGTCAAAAAGTCTTAAATTAACATTTTAGGCCTTGAATGTCTTGCAAAACGGATGTTTTATAATTGCAGCTCTAAGGTTTTATTCACGCAAGTCTTCAAATTACATTTGATATTTTTAGAAGCGTCTTAGAAAAATGTGCCTGTTGTGTTGCTGTTTATACTGTTTGTGTGCTGAAACCTGTGGTCAATGGTCAATAGTCCTTGGTCAATGTTTATCATATTGTATATAGTGTGTATTATTATCACTCAATCGTTTGTTGTATTTTGACACTAATGATGTGTTTTTCTTTTTCCCATGTTTAAATTGTGGATCATCGAGTTGGTCTTGAATTTAAGTGAAGTAACAAGGTCTTAACAAACATGCCTTAGGCTATAGGAACTCCTGTCTCTTGGAGCCATTTTTGCGGCTGAATTTGTAGGTCAGATTATAGTTGGCCATCTCCCGTGCTTGATTAGGCAGACTGTTTCACTTCATGTTGGTTCTCTACTCGTTCTACTTTGTGCTTTTGGTTTTAAAATGTGCCTGTCAAGTGTCAGGGCTAATTTATGTGTTCTGTGTTTACTCCATCCAGCCCAAGCCAATCGATGTCCAGGTCATCACACACCACATGCAGCGATACGCCGTATGGTTCGGAGGTTCCATGTTGGCTTCCACTGTGAGTAGCAACACTCGCCATGAATGGATGTTGGAACTAGAAGTATGCAGTTGTTGCCGACTGCTATAAGAATATCCCCGAAACACGATAAAAGCTTCAATGAAATACTAAGAGCCATGCTTTCTGTAGGATTCAATTTTGTTTCAAGGAATCCAAATTGTGACATTACAGTGGGTTTGTACGGGGTGCTTCCCAGTGTGTTGGCAACTTGGCATACAAGATTTTGTGCAAGTGTTATTACAAAAAGAAAATGTCAGCCATCTAGAAAGATGTTATGCTTTATATTAGAGCTGCAACTGATTAATCGTGGAATCGATGATAATCGATTAATGAATTAATCGGCAACTAATTTGATAATCGATTAATCGACAGTGATTAATCGTTTCCTTGTTTGGTCACTCCTCTGCTTAAATGTGTTGAATATGTTGTTCAACGTTTGCAATATCAACAATGTTTCCGGTTAATAATCACTACAATTTTGTGCGCCGCAGTAGCTCAGTCTGTTAAGAGTGAGTACATTGCGAACCACACAAGTGCCATGATTGTGGGTTCGCCGCCCCTCCCCGACATCTTTGCCGCATGTCTCCTCCTCCTTCTTCACCCTTTTTCCAGAAAATCCTGAATAAAGCTCCGAATGGGGCGCAAAAAAGACATTTGTTCCGAAAATACAAATGTTCTGATTTCAAAGAAATCGGAAAAATTAGAAGATTTAAAAAATTAGAAGATTTAGATTAGAAGATTCGATTAATCGTCACAAAAGATGGCCGATTAATCCATTATCAAAATAATCGTTAGTAGCAGCTCTACTTTATATTAAATGAAATGTTTATGCTTTAACCAAACAAGCATTGTGAAAACTAAGCTAAAGACATTTGGGGCAAATCCAGGCGGTCAGAAGTTATGGACCAAACAAACATTTGGCCCTTTTGAATTGAGCCATATTGTAAAATTTCATAAACCTACCCTAGAGAATTAATGCACCGAATCTGGGACAAATCCATGCATCCAAAAGTTAGTGCGTGAACAAAAAGGATTTTACAAGGTGGACGAAGCGGCGGCGACGCATGCAAAACCATTACATCCCCTACGCTCTATGTTTATGGCTTCTGAGCTCATAATTTGTCATCCATTGCATAATGTGGTGGAATGTTTAAATTTGAGCTGCAGCCAGTGCATCAATAATAATCCATTATTATTATATTTCCATGTCTGGCCCAATGTGTTGAATATGTTGTTCCCAATGCTAGTCGGCATTCCCAATGTCATGGCCCTGTGAATTATCTTGGATATTGAATACTTTTAAGCCCCACAGCAACACATAATACAATAAGGATAAGTGAGGTTGGCCTGATCTCCCTCGGGCTCTAGTCAGGAAGCTTGTCACTTTCGTTGGCAACCATAGAGAAATCTTGAATATACCTATGTTATCCTTATCCTATCCTAATCTAAGAAAAATTAAATGTTAGCAATAAGTGAAGATAGCGAAGCAGCAAAACGTTTGCAGTATATTGCAAACCTGATAATCATTCAGATTTTTCAAGATTGTCAGTAAAAATGGTCAATTTAACTGATCAAAGTAATCCTTAGCCGCAGCCCTGGTTTTGATTGTTACATGTTGGGGCAAAACTGAGCAACGGTTACATTGGTAAATCTCAGACAGCGGACAGTTAATCTTGGTTTCTGTCTCTGTCTTCCATCTGCAGCCTGAATTCTACCAGGTGTGTCACACCAAGAAAGATTACGAAGAGATCGGCCCCAGCATCTGTCGCCACAACCCTGTGTTCGGAGTCATGTCCTAACTAATCTCTTCCTAAGCACCTACACGCCTCGAGCAGACCCAGGTGGGGGAGTGGGGAGCGGTCGTAGAGCTGTGATTGTGGGTAAGGGCGCTGGAGCTTTGGAGGATTGAGGAACGTAGACGGGAAGTCAGTGTACTTTTTTGTACTTGCTTTGTCATCATTTTAAAACTTGCTTTCTTTTTATTTACATTTTTTTTAACTAAAAGATCAATAACTGGTTATTTCCAGTATTTAATTCCCCAAGAAGTGTGATGGTACTTTGCACTTCAATCACCCCCTCAGACAAAAAAAAAACAACATAACTGAAAGTAAGTCTTGTGCATCGTTTCCACTATGGGGTCCTGTACGGTACGGTACTCTTGAATGAATCTGTTACCATTCCACGTTACCTGTCACCTCATGGTCGCCCCTCTGTTGACCAATCACCAGTTCAATCGCTGAGTGACACATAAAAAGAAAAAAATTAAGGATGCTGCTGTTCGTTTACTACTAAAGGGTTCACTGTACCAGTTGAACTGCAAGTGCTATCCTTACTGATCCGAACAGTACTCGAGTGATCTGTAAATGTAACGATGGTGGAGACGAGGCATTAGCAACTAAAATGATGGCATTGTGAGGTCACACTGGGTGGCTCTGGTTCGGCCAGGGGAGATGGAGGTGTGTTCGAACGGGGCGGGGCCCGATTCACGTTAGCGCGCGATGAAAGGCTCGAAGTCGCCAAGGACGAGCAGCGTCTTTTTATTTTTGTTCTGTCCTTTATTGCTTGTTCTGGATGTAAAAAAAAATATATAATGAATGAATAAATGGGGGCGCCTATCCAGATTTATATCACAAATTGATTACTTTCTTCAGACTACCGGTTTGAGGAGGGGAGAAAAAATAATTGTTGCTAACTGATGTTTTTTTTTTCTGTTGTCCTGAATTAGGGGAAAGGGGTTTATCTGGCTTGTTTGTGAGGAGACTCCCCACCTTACCCTCTACCCAGCAATTTTCTTTGCATCACAAAAAAAATGCCGTCCAAGATGGTGAAATTGCTCCACTTCAAAATTTGGCTTCAGACATGGCCGATTGTTTCTGGCTGTTGGGCTTGCATTTCGTCAAGTTGTGTTGTGTTGTGATGTATGGAATGCAGTAATATAATAATGGTGGTAATAATGATGATAAACTGTATTTGTATAGCACTTTTTAGGCAGAGCAAGAAAGTACATCACTCTTGCAATGCAACAAAGATTTTGCCTCTTCACAATACTTTAACCAACACACATGCATACACATGCAAAGATAGAAGCGTACAGCTGGCGAACTGAAATTTTGAACAGAAATCATCATAAACAGACATATACATCAATAACGGTGATGTGAAGTTTTCTCCCAGGACGCCAACTGATGATGACTGTATTCAGTAACGGTCCATCCATTTGTCAATGCGACAGGTTTGTCCCTAAATTACTAGCTCACATTTTTTAATCTTGTCCAAGCGCTGTGACATCGGCCACTTTCTTACCTAAAAAAAGACTTGCTTGGCATTTTTTTTGAGGCATACATACTATTTCCTACGCAGAGGTTGTGACAGCAGCTGCGGTCAGACTAACTGTAGCGGCCTGGTGTCGCTACAAGTTGTTTACGACCAAGAACATATTCTGTTTTATTCCTTACCCCCTCCTGAATCTCTGCTTCCGCGTCTTTGTCACTAAAGCTTGTTTATATTTCATGTACGATTTATTTTCTTTTTTTTTATGTGTAAGATTTTTCAAACGGTTTGGATTGTGTGCGCAGTCCAAAATTGGTTGAATACAGATATCTGCTCCCGGTTTCTTTTTTTTTTTTCTTCTTTATTTTGCAACAGTTGATCGGAAGGTGCAACGATGACTGTTTGTCCAACCATTCCTGATCATTTTTGTTTCTTTCTCTGAGGCTGCTTGGACTAGAACATTTGGACGCGCCAGGAACCAGTGTCGTTGTATACATGCTAAGAATGAGGTCGGCAGTTGGACCAGACATGAGCGATTTTTTTTTTTTCATATTGAACACCAAATTATTAGAAAATACGGGATTTGTGGACTCAATGCCTTACAACATTCCAATAAAGGCTTGCATTTGTTTCTATGGATGTGTTGACATGTCTTTTGTTGAAGCTGTGGTCATTCGTTAAAAGAAACACTAACTAGAGGTATGCAGTCGCTGCAGGGATATCCCCGAAATGCAATGAAGGCATCAGTAAAAGCCAGGGGTATTGTAGAGTCTGGCCTTCTGTAGGAAGTGTGACATCACGGGGGGGATGGTACGTGGTGTTTTTGTCAGTGTCTAGAGTTGGAAGGTTTCCCTTGGAACGAATAAAAATAAATCTTGACATCTGATAATCAACCTCATAGTGTAGTGGCATAAAACATTTGTGCACACAAAGGAAAAGTCGGCCATCTTGAAAGCCAATTCATATGCTATCTTAAAACCAAACTTGTGAAAACCAAGCTAAAGTAATGTCAATGTAGCTTTAGTAAATCAGTGGTACAGTGGTGTGTCAAGTCAACAAATGTTAAATTAAAATATCATTATTAACCCCTCAATGCTATTTCGTTTGAGCAGCATTTTGGCTGTGATCACGCTATTGCAAAATTCAAGGATGTGGAGGATGCATTTTTCACTGAACTTTGTCAATTCCTTTTCAATTTTATTTTTTAAAGATTCCCCACATTGTGTAGCTCATCATCTGATTTATGTTATTGTAAGGGGCTACTGTTAGTATTTTTCTAATCTAGCTATTGTAATCTGATTGCTAACATGTACCCTATTGTACTACCTAACCCTGTCTATCTGTAAATGTTTGCAATAATTCTGTGCTATAGATTCATACAAAAGCAAACAAATCAATATTTTTTTGCACACCCCAGAAAGGAATCGACTTATCTGACCAAATTGTAGTTGTTTATTTCATGGTTATTTTTGTGTATAACAAGCACATATCTTTTTCACGTCGTGCACATTTCACGAGAGAAAAAAAATAACACTGGAAACATGAAAAGAGAAACATGAAGTTTGTATGACAAACGTGATAAAAAAAAATACAATGGACTTGAAGTCAATGCTAGCAACATTCACACGATTGTTCTATGCACTTTTAATTTTTTTTATTTATCTGAAAATCTGATAAAACTGGCAAGAAATAAAGGTAAACAAATGTTTCACATTTCTGGGAAGACCCAGTGAATCAAAGGATATGGAAAACTGCATACCTCCTAACTCCTATGGCGCCCTCCAGTGGTTGCCAAAAGTTATCATTCATAGTGCACTGACGCCCTCTCTTGGTCAATGTTATACATCGTTGTTCATCAAGTTGTTTTTCATACATTTCAATGGGAGGTGTAGTGGTTTGCAAGCGACTTTTTAATAAAAATAATAATAAAAAAATGATGTATTTTGAATAAAATAAAATGCAAATACATTGTATAGACAAGTTTGGCAGGTAGTTTCAGGGAAAACGTTCTAAGCTGAATATGACTTCCGGTTGCGTTACATTGCTGTCTTCCGACTTATTTTTGAACTTGTCTATTTAATGGGACAGTACCTATTTAAAAAGGATGGTGATAACGTGTGCTGTGCTATTCGACACCCAAACGTTCCAGTGCATATCTATGCCCCACAGAAGAACATGTGACCACGCCAGTGAGTAACCTTTTCATCAATATTTATGGAAAACTGTGAGCAAAGCCGGGAGGATACCGTGTAATTGAATCAGCCACTTCGGTCCACTATGATGACTTCACATAGGCAAATACAGACACGGGAAGTGCGTTTCAGGCGGCGGGACAAAATGTCAGCCTCCTGTTTTGGTCGTGTAAACTCATCTAAACCTCAATATGAACACTAAACATCGTCTGCACGAGCGAGTGTGTACAAATCCCTTCTTGGCAGACATCATAACCTACAACAATGATGTTATAAAATCATAGAATATAGTCAAAATATTGATTAGACACAATATAAATGGATCACAAGTCTGGATTTCAATTGTTTAGATTTTTTTTGTGACATTACATTTAATTTACATTGACTATACTGTTTTTGTACATTTGAGTACATCGTTACATTTACTAAATTTATATTAGTACACACTTTGGTCACACGAGGGCGCTCATCCGCGCCTACTTGGACGGGTAACATCCCAAACGCGCACTTAGCCTGGCAAACCAGGACAATCTATTCGTTCCCGCATTGCACGCGGTTCACGGGTGCGCGAGCGATGCGGGGAAGAATAGATTTTGGCTTAGCATCCAATAGCGTCGCATTAACACCATGTCAAACGATTTCTTGAGGTGCCTTCGTGTAGAGAAAATAGAAAATGATGGTGAACAAACAAAATATGGCAGTTGAAACTTGTGCATGTCATTCAGACAATAAATAACAGATGGCGTGCACATTTATTTTTTAGTTTTGTGTAGATTTACAAGTTTTGTGTCTGAGCAAATATTTAGCTTATTTTCTTTAATTGACTACAGTAGCAGTAGTATTCGTGCTAATATTCACTTTTCCAGGCATAATTATATTCCTATTTTCTTGATGTTGTCTATTCCTGTTAATGAGGACTGTGGGCCACAATTGTTATTACATCATATTAGGCATGGCCTCAAAAGTATCAATTTCATATGCTGTTACTATAGCCTGGCGAGCCAGAACCAACGAATCGTCCAGGCATCGCACGCCATTAGAACGATCATTGGGTCTGGTAAAACCAGGGTCGAAAAAAGGTGTCATAGAAAGTTTCAATGAAATTGTGTTATTCAGTCACAGCCCAGTATGTGGGACAAGCGGTGTGGAGGCTTGACAGCCAAACTCCTCCCATGTCTCGCGTCGCACATACCAAACTCCTCC
>OMKY01004878.1:1846-15800 GCA_900302395.1 Bregmaceros cantori
TCTCAGATCTCTCTCTCAGCAAATGCTCAGAGATAGCATTAACGCACCCCCACCAGTGTTGTTTTCGTCGACGAAGGCGTTGACAAAATCATTACGTCAATGCAACTATTCCCCTCGTTCCTGACGAGACGATGACGAGCTAAAAAAATAACTCCTCAGAACGAAAAGATGAGACGTATGCAAGAATTTAGGTGACGCGACGAGAAGTGAAATTAGATTAGATACTTAGTTATTCTATCCCATCTGATCGGCCTTCGTCCACTCAGATGCAGTCGCCTGTCCCTTCACGGACGTGCCACTATGGAAAGAGTTAATTTAACACCAAATATGATAAGGACCAAATACACTCAGACACAGTGTTAAATTTAGCTCTTTTGTGCTGCCCAGTGACTCAGTCAGTTAGGCATTGCACTGGAAAGCACACATATGCCTTAATTTTGCCGTGAGTCGGTGGTTCGAATCCCACCACTGACGTATTTCCCGCATGTCTACCCCCCATCTTCACCTGTTTCCACTAACTCTAATAAATAAAGCTTGGAAAAAACAGCCTGAATAGGCTGGAAAAAAATATGAAAAAAAAATTAACGCTTAAGTGTTGATTTAACACTGCAACATTTGCTGTGTATTACACCCCTACCGCTCCGTGTTTCAGCGATTAAATGGTTAGTTGCACCCCAGTGGACAGTCTGTTGGACGGTCGACTCACAGGAAGTGTGCTAGTTGCTACACGCCTGCCATGCAAGGCTAATAATAACACCAACGTTTGACGGCTCCCAGACTAGTGTGCGTGTGTGTGTGCGTGTGTTCTGGCTCAGAGCACAGCTTAGACTCCAGTAAGACACGTCTTGATACATTACTTATTGTTTACAGATGGATTACATCTGTTTTAACAACGGTGACAATAGGCTCAACTGAGCGAATACACAGGAAAAGTGGTGATGGTTTTCAATCAATGGTACATTCTTGCGTCTTCAAGCTAGGTGGTAGCACTTCATAATAAGTGCACGTAGAACATTAGTTAAGCATTAAGCATTAGTTCATCATCATTCTAACCTTAGTTAACCCTTAGTAAAGCATTATATCTTAATTATTTTGCATTACTTAATCATTAATTAATGACTCCTACAATGACTCCTTGTTAAGCATTAGTTAAGCCCGTTCATTATTCTAACCTTAGTTAACCCTTAGAATAACGGACAGGCTTATCTAATGCATAACTAAAACACTCCACGGCGGTGAGAGCGTTATTTTTTTTTTGCTTTCTACCCGGGGAGTTATTTATTTTATGAAAATACATTTTTAGTAGGAAGAATGAAATGACACCTTTAGTTTAAAACGTTCATTCTATTTTATTTATTTTCCGAAACTGTAGCAGTGACGGCTACACCCACACACCCATGACTCATTCAACCTCTATTATTAATATACATAAGATGATTTTGAATTGTTTGTGTATTGGGAGGTGAAATCTTATTCGAACTAAAGAATACAATTCAATATAATACTTCCAATAAACCACAATTGTTGTCTTGCTTTTTGTTATATTACACCTTTTAAAAGGTGTAAGGTGAAACTTGAACATTTTCTGTGGTTAATCACTAGCGTAAAATTATCCAAAAATTCTGTAGCATTAATATTTGAATTAATAGCCGAGTGTTACAAAGAAAAACGCTGCTAATTCAATTACCACCTTGTTCTGTGTATTTGTTTGGTAACCGCAACCAGTTGTTAATTAATTGTCCACGCCACTAAATGGTACATTGGGTCTGGGCAAGTCAGGCAGACTTCGCCTGTATAATCAAATTATTAGAATCGAGACGTGGGCAGAGTTTGGTTGTTACGCCTCCACGACACTTGTCCCACTTACTGCGCTGTGACTGGATAACACTTTGTTTTACTGTTTTTTCGACCCTGGTTTTACCGGACCCAATGGTCGTTCTAATCGTATGAGATGCGTGGATGATTTGTTAGTTCTGGCTCGCCAGGCTACAAGTATTGAATTTAACACAGTCTGTTAGTGAACTTGTTAGTAGTAATAGAGTAGAGAGAGACTCTGAGTCTCACACACAGTCTCACAGAGAGCTGGGCCCACCCGATCCAACTAAACTATTCTGACAGCTCCACTGTGCAGAGGAGGGAGAGAGAAAGAGAGGGAGAGAACCAGAGAGAAAGAGATTAGTGGATTGCCCTAATGTGGGCCCATTTTTGCACCTTCCTAATGTGGGACGATCACTTGACTAAGGTGGAACAGTGAAATGTAGTGTTGAACAGTTGAACTTAATGTTAGACACATTATCATAGTTTGCTTTTACCATAGTTTCACTGACATTCATTAGTTTAGGGAGGAGCCACTGGAACTTAGGTGTCCCACATTAGGACAATCCACCCTACCTAGACTCAGAGGGAGGGGCAGAGAGGGACTGAGAGGGAGAGAACTAGAGATAAAAAGAGATTCAGATACAGAGTCAGAGAGAGGGAGAGAGAGAGACAGAGAGAGAACCATAGAGAGGAGAGTCAGATCCAGAGAGAAAGAGAGGGAGGGAGAGAGAGAGAGAGAGAGAAAGAGAGAGAGAGAGAGAGAGAGAGAGAGAGGGAGAAGGAGAGAGAGAGGCAGATAGAGGGGGAGTAAGAGAGACAGAGATAGAGGGAAAGAGAGAGACAGAGAACGGGATAGCGAGCGACAGAAATGCTTTTCAATGCGAAATTTCTCAGATTATCGATTGAGCTCCCCACAGACCAGAGACCTTATTAACTCGGAGAAATGTCTTCAGGATAAGTGGACTGGCCTCGCGTTGTGCAGATATAGGAGGATAAGATGAAGGTTATAGAGGACTGTTGGAAGAGATAGAGACTGGGAGATAGGGAGACAGCGATTAAGAGAGAAAGCTAGGGAGACTAGTCAGTGAGATGAGAGAGGGAGATTGAGAGACAGAGAGCACGTGAGAGATGAGGAGAGAGAGAGATAGGGAGAGAGGGAGAGAGAGAACGAGTGAGAGAGAGAGTGAGAGATATATAGTGAGATAGAACAAGGGAGAGAGACAGAGAACGATGCAGAGAGAGATAGGGATATATAGTAAGAAAGTGAGTGAGATAGAGATGGGGTGCAGGAGAGAAAGTTTCCTACGAACATTGTAGCGTTATAGACAAGTTCGGGGGGTACTTCCGGTGTCTGAACGTCATTTCCGGTGTCATTTACCTGCCATGTATTTGACTATTTTTCCAACATGTCTATTCAGTGGGAGCACACACCTACAGGGTTTTTTAAAAATTGTGGTGGTAACTTGCGGTGTGCTATTCCTCACCCAAATGTTATCGTGCAGATCTGTGACCCACAAACGCATGATTTAATAATCAGTTAAACTCGTTCCATTGTCTCATTCCTTTTGGAAGAACTAGTAGAAGGTGAGTAACTTCAAGTAGGATTTTGATTGCATTTCATCAATATTTATACAAAAAAGTTAACGAAGCAAGGAGAGTGATGTGTAACTGGTCACATAGCGACATCTAGTGGTCAGATTTTTAATTGGTGTTTAATTTGTGTGTTTTTGTGTCCACGTATTGCTGCCTTCTACCAGACTTATATACATACATACATATAGGCACCGAAAGTGACATGCAGAAGCGCAGGACAAAATGACTCCCCACAGTGTTTTGCACGTAAACACGTCTATAAAGTCTGATAGTTGTTGGCAGGAATGATTTCCTGTGGCACTCTATGCTGCAGTTTGGGACAATGAATCTGTCACTGAAACTAGTCCTGTAGGACATCAGGACAAAGTGAGGAGGGTGGGTACTATTTCCAATGATTGCATTAAGCCTGGATAGCATCCTTCTCTCAGAGGTAGCAGCAAGGGTGTCCAGTTCCACAGCAACAATGTCTTTCGCTTTCTTTATAATCTTCTTGATTCATTTTAAGATTCCGCCTGGTGTACCCAGCAAAAGCGACAAGCAACATGTCTGAATCAATACCCAAAAGTGTAATAGAGGGGCTCCGCAGCTATAGACGGGTTTACATGCAAAACACTGGTGGGGGTCATTTTGTCCTGCCGTTCTTTTTTTTTTTAAGTAATTTTTTGGGCGCAAGCGCCATTTTTCATTCTTTATTGAGAGAGATAGCGACAGGATTAATTGGAAACCGGGATGAAGAGTTGGGGGGAGACATTGCAGAAATGCCGGACAGGGGATTCAAACCTGCGGCGCTGCTCGACCTGTGGTCAAGGGACACGCTCTCTAGCACACAAAACACACAAAACGCACGCCAGTTCAAAATCCGACCACTAGATGTTGGCCTGTGACCAGCTACACAGCACACCACGCCCTCTGTTCATAATTTTGTATAAATATTGATGAAATACAGTCAAAATCCGACAAGTTACTCACCGAGTGGTCACATGTTCTTCTGGACCAATAGCCTGGCTGCTTCTACTAGTTCATCCAAAAGGAATGAGAAAATGGAACGAGTTGCACTGATTATTAAATCATGCGTTTGTGGGTCACAGATCCGCATGGGAGCATTTGGGTGTGGAATAGCGGAATACCTTTTAAAATAACAGGTAGGTGTGTGTTCCCACCAAATAGACATGTTGTAAAATAGTCCAAAACACGTCTAAACAAATGGCACCGGACTTGACGTTCAGAGACCGGAAGTACCCCCCAAAGTCGTCTATTAGCTATTGGCAAACCCACAGCCGCACTATACTGACTCAGAAATATACACATTTATATCCTGTTACATCTTTATATCCTGAAAAAAACATTCACCCTAACTCGCATGTCCGTTTTTGTGCCGATAATTGAGAGGCTAACTCACATGACAGTTTTTGCGTATAGAATCTAGAGGGTAGCTCAACACTGCAACATGTCTGGGTCATACACAGTCCGGAAGCTTTTTTTCTACCAACTCACCAGCTCAACAGCTCCGAGTCGCTAGCCCAGCAGGCGGCAAACTTGCCAGCGGCAATAAGACACACGGCCACGGCTGAAGGTGCGCTACTAAGTGCAATTTGTTTCCTGGGCCGCGCTGGTCACATGCAGCGACTTATCGACGTCTATAGCCGGGGATCGTTATCTGTCGCAGCACCTCCGGAGCGCACACCCACCTCCTTCCCCTTCCTCCGTGCCAGGTGTGGTGTGACGAGGACCAGGAGTTAATTTACCTTTTGGTTCCAATCATTTTATCACAGCAGGAGCACAAGTGGCCGCTGTGATCACTAGGAGCCGCTGTGTGTAATGTCTGGGTGAGAAAAAGAAGCTAGCATATGGAGGAAAGCTGGAACCACATATAGACGAGTTTGGAAGTGTCTGAACTTGCCGTGTATTTGGATTTTTTTTTTTTTAAACATGTCTATTTGGTGGGAACACACACCTACAGGGTTATTTAAAACGGATGTTGGTAACTTTCGGTGTGCTATTCCACACCCAAATGCTCTCGTGCCCTGTGACCCAGAAATGCATGATTAAATAATCAGTTCAACCCGTTGCATTGTCTCATTCCTTTTGGAAATACTAGAAGAAGCAGCCAGCCTATTGGTCCAGAAGAACATGTGACCACTCGGTGAGTAACTTTAAGTCGGATTTTGACTGTATTTCTTGGACCTGCTTGCACGTCGGTCCAGTACCAGACTTGGCATAGGCAACAATAAGGCACCGGAAGTGACCTTAAGAACGGCGGGACGGGGGTCCGCGTTGGCCGAGTGTTTATGGACACCGCACCTAACGCGACCCCATTCATGTTAGTGGCACTGTGTCTACTGCAGCATCCGCAGTGTCGAGAATTCGACTAAGCTCGTCGACTTGTCTGCCCCCGATCTCTTCAACCCAGTTTCCTATATCCTATCCAATGAAGATGAAACGTCTCTGACGCCAGAAACGTCTCTGACGCCGGAAAAAAAATAACTTAAAAAAAAAAAAAAGAACGGCAGGAAAAATGACTCCCACCAGTGTTTCGCACGTAAACCCGTCTATATGGAAAGAAATTAGCCCATGTAAAATATGGGAAAGATGCAAAGATTGATGAAATTGCTGACTAAACGATGATTAGTTATTAGTTCTTTTAATTCACTAGAGGTATGCAGTCGGGGCTGACTGCCAAATGTAGCACTGAATAAGACCTAAAATATGAAAGCATTTCAACCTGTTAGCATGAGTGTTTGAATGAATAATTCCAATTAAAATGAATCAAATGTCATTTAAGGGCTGCATCTAACGATTATTTTAATAATCCATTATCACTTGGTGATTATTGAAACAATTAGTCGACTCATGTTGGATTTTTTTTTCTTAAAAATAATAACCAAAATATTCAATTGAGCAACATTTGCAAGAGATTAATGTTGTCAACTCAAAAGGTAGTGAGATTTGGTTAATCTTACTAACAAATGAACAACAATAAAATGGCTTACTCTGACACAAACTCATTATAATTCATTTATAACGTGACATTTGGACGGTTTCCTTCACATTCATTGTTTTTTTTTCTTCTTCATTAATATCCATTTACTATGTTGTATCTTAAGAAATTGTTGATGGACCAATAGCGGCCAGGGCATGTTGTAAACAAGTATTTGATTGCTTGGTGATTATTGATTATTAGATTTGTAGTAAAAAAAAATTGTAGTTCATTTTATTAGTGATTAGGGTCCGGGTTGGCTGAGTGGTTATGGACACCGCACCTAACGCGACCCCATTCATGTGTCTACCGCAGCGTCCGCAGTGTCGCGAGTTTGACTACCCCCGATCTCTTCAACCCAGTTTCCGACTAATCCTACCCAATAAAGATGGAAAAACGGGGCTGACGCCGGAAAAAATAACTTAAAAAAAAAAAAAAAAAAAATATATATATATATATATATATATATATATATATATATTAGTGATTAGTCGACTGGTCAGCGATTAGTTGACTAATTGTCACACCCCTAATGTGTTTTCATAATTCATTAAACATTTGCAAAAATATATATTAGGCACAAGAATATTTTCTCACTTTTTTGCTAGAGTTAGTGTGAAAGTGGGATGAGGGGAAACAATCTCACGGTGCTGCGTGTGCTGTGATCTGAGCCACAATAACAAGACTATGTATGGGACTGGCTGGGAGCAGTGGTCTTAACCCGCTGCGCCACCGGGACACCCCCAATTAATTTACATTTAGAAAGGAATTGAAGCAAGCGAGATGGGAGATTAAGTGTGGATGAGCATTTAGTATTTTCTTAATCTCGCATTGCAGTCAGTGACTGACAAAGAATCAGATACATGGTTATTGTGATTCATTTGTGCACTCACACGTCACACACACACATGCAAACATGTGTGTCTCAATCCAAGTCCGTGTGTGTGTGTGTGTTAGTGTCTGTGAATTCCATTTACCTTCTTGTCCATCTTGATGCATTTTCGCCAGCTTAAACAAGGACATGTTCTATTGCTGTGTGTGTGTGTGTGTGTGTGTGTGTGTGTGTGTGTGTGTGTGCGTGCATTCGGCGCAGTTCTGTTTTTCACACACTCCATCATTTCCATCTCGCCGCTGTTTTGACGGTTCGGTCTAAATCAAATTGCTAGCTTGTCGTGTCGTCCTTATCTTCCGCCTGCCTGCATCCCTCCCCTGTCACTCCGTCCCTCATTTCCCATTAGGCTGAAAACAGAAAAAAAATTGTTCTTGTGCGTTTGTTTGAACACAGTCACAGTGTGATGGGATTTTGTGTTCATTTCAGAGATTCATGTCATTTGACTTGCATTTGAAATGTGCTAGTCATAGGCTGTGTCCGAAATCGCTGCCTATCCCCTACTTCCCATATAGTGCACTCACTTATAGTCCACTCAACAGCAACTGCCGAGATTTCGGACACTAGAGATGGTGCCATCAAAGTACATTTATAACGATTTGGTCATTTTTAAAATGTCTCGCAATGCAATATGGGTTATATTGCTCCGTCTAGGGTACATCCAATGCTCACTACTTTTTGCAGTGCATTGTGGGATACTTTTAGTGCACTATATAGGGTACATAGAGAATTCGGACACCCCTACAAAATGTGATAGGGAGCGATTTCGGACACAACCATAGTTTCAGGTCTTGCCTGCAAGGGCTGGGACGATCGTAAAATCTCCTGACATGATCATCGAGGCCTAAAATAGCATGATATATGGCATGATTGTGAGTTATAGTGTTTTCTCATTCTATTGACAGCGTTAGTGTGAAACATGACGAGAGAGCGGGGACAAGCGGCGATGCAGTATATGACCGTGAGGGGAAGCAATCTCATGCCCTTCGGTGTTAGCCAGGTGAGCCAGAACCAACATATCGTCCACACATCGCACATCGCTAGACGCTTGCATTGGGTCTAGGAAAATCAGGCAAGCCGCCCGGTACGGATTCAATCAGCACGGACGTGGGGGGAGTTTGTACAGGCTATGCGAGACATGGGCGGAGTTTGGTTGCCCCACGTACTGTGCTGTGATTGGATAACACGGTTTTACGTTTTCCGACCCTGGTTTTACCAGACCCAATGCAAGCGTCTAGCGATGTGCGATGCATGGACGATGCGTTGGTTCTGGCTCGCTAGGCAACCTCGGTGTCAGGTGATCTAAGCCAAAACAACATCATTATCTTTCAGGCCTGAATCAATTTTGAACAATCTTTTGAACCCAGCCCTAGTAACGACAGCAACGCTGGTCGTTTCACCGTCCACTTGGGGTCCCATCTTAATCACAGCCAGCTGCTGCTTGGCTCCGCAGCACCTGCTTTCAAGCTTCCCCTGAGGAGAAGATGTTTTGTTGCCACTTCCACAACCACCTGCACTGGAAGCACCACCTGGGCACGTCAGCTGTGGAGATCTGTGTGACTTCTCCCACTGCTGCCTCCAATGGTTCAGATCATACCTACCTGTATCTAACTCATGTGTATCTATCACATACTTTACTTTGTGGATCAGTACTTTGTAGTCTTACTCAAGTATGAAATCCCGGTACTTTAGCCATATCTGCTTTTAGATAACCAACTCTGCATGCACGTTTGCACAGACACCCCCAAAAGCAACCAGACATCCGTCCGCCCAGGCTGCTATTCTAAAGGTGTTAGTTGATGAATCAGCACGGTTGGTCGCCTCTGAGCCATTCTATTTCAACAAGATGTGGACTAGGGCTGCAACTAACCATTATTTTAATCATCGATAGACGAGTTCGGGGGTACTTCCGGTGTCTGAACGTCACTTCCGGTGTCATTTACTTGTCGTGTATTTGACTATTTTTAAACATGTCTATTCGGTGAAAAAAAAAATGTGATGGTAACTTGCGGTGTGCTATTCCTCACCCAAATGCTCTCGTGCGGATCTGTGACCCACAAACGCATGATTTAATAATCAGTTCAACCCATTCCATTGTCTCATTCCTTTTGGAACGACTAGTAGAAGCAGCGAGCCTATTGGTCCAGAAGAACATGTGACCACTCAGTGAGCAACTTTAAGTCTGATTTTGACTGTATTTCATTAATATTAATATATATAATATACAAAATTATGAACGGGAAGAGTGGTGTGATGTGTAACTGGCCACAGACCGACATCTAGTGGTCGGATTTTGAATTGGTGAGCATTTTGTGTGTTTTATGTGAGCTTGGCTCACAAAAAACTACGACGAGATTAAATGGAACTCATACAGACGCCGGAAGTGTGTCTCACCCGACGGGACAGCCCCCTGTATTTTGCGGGTAAACTTGTCTATTAGTTGCCGATTAATGAGATGATTAGTCGATTATTCGGTTGAACATTTTCTCTCTCAAAATATCAACGCTGAATGCTGAGTAACAATTACAAAAGATTCATCTTTTTCATTTGAAATCTAGTCAAAGTTGATTCTTCTTGACCACTAAACGTACAAGAATTAAGTTACATAGTTTTTCACATCAATTATGACAATTTAGTATTTCATATTTTGAAATATTAAGTGTTAATATCAACTTTAATGAGACCAATAACAAAGAAATAACAATGATTCAATTTCTTAATGATTATCGATTATTAAATTAGTTGCCGATCATTTCTATAATCGATTAGTCACAGATTCATCGACTAATCGTTTCAACCCTTATGTGGAGGTAATGAAGTCTGTGTAGAATGGTTGGGGGTTGGACACCGCACCTAACGCGACCCCATTCATGTTAGTGCCGCTGTGTCTACCGCAGTGTCCGCAGTGTCGCGAGTTCGACTACGCTCGTCGACTTGTCTGCAATGTCTTCCCCTGATCTCTTCAACCCAGTTTCCGACTAATCCTATCCAATAAAGATGGAAAAACGGCGCTGACGTTGGAAAAAATAACTTAAAAAAAAATCCAAGATTTTTATCTAAGAAACCTCATATTATTATTTCTGAAAAAAAACATCAAAATAAATAATTTTATGACTCAAAATATATGTGCAACATCCAGCACATGTATGGTGTCTGTAACTTAGTTCATAGGTATGTGCAGTGTCACGAGTTCTCCTCCCTCGTCAATCTTTCTGTGGTGTCTTCCGCCGATCTCTGTCCTCCCACTTTCACAGTGGCTCATCGTGTTTCCGTCCTGAATCAGTTATTATCACTCAATTATTCATATAATCAATTATACATTAAAAAGATTGTATAAGAAAATAATCGAATCAATCTTTTGCACAGCCCTCCCCTGTGCTGGAGTCACAGACCAGCTAATGTTTCACGAACCAGACTATTATTATTGGCAAAAAAAGTCACGAGAACACGTAAACATAAAACACATTTTCAGAGTGAATTGTTAATAGAATCTGTATACATATTAGGACGCCAGTTCCACTCCTGAATATTCTAATAGTATGCCCGAAACAGAGCGTTGGTTGCATGTGCCACAGCAACGGCAGATCCTTCATGTTAACTCAATAACTTTTGAATGGATGGGTGGATTTGTCCCACATTTGGTGTGTTGATTTCATATTGTAGCTTCATGAACCGATTCGATTTTGGAGGCCAACACTTTCAGGATGGCTGAATTCAAAGAGGTCCGAGCACACAAAACACACAAAACGCACGCCAGTTAAAAATCCGACCACTAGATGTCGGTCTGTGACCAGTTACACATCATACCACTCCGTTCATAATTTTGTATAAATATTGATGAAATACAGTCAAAATCTGACTTAAAGTTACTCACCGAGTGGTCACATGCACTTCTGGACCAATAGGCTGGCTGCTTCTACTAGTTATTCCAAAAGGAATGAGAAAATGGAACGAGTTGCACTGATTATTAAATCATGCATTTGTGGGTCACAGATGCGCACGGGAGCATTTCGGTGAGGATTAGCACACCATAAGTTACCACCATCCTTTCAAAATGATGTGAAGTTCAGAGACCGGAAGTACCCCCCGAACTTCTCTATTGGTGCACATTCCGCTACAAGCAGCGATAATGAAGAATGAATGTTGTTCCAAGCATGTCGTTTTGGGACTAGAAAGAAGGAGAAGAAGAAGAGGACTATTATGCGACGGAAGTCACTGGAGATCCCACATATCTGTCTGTATTATAAACTTAAGGAATTGTGACACGAACAAACTGTAGAATAAGCCCCCATCAACAAGAGGATCATGCAGAGAATTATCTCGCTGTGTAATGAATGCATGCTAAGCAGCTGCACAGATCATGTGCCCGACTCCTTTCTGTTTGTTAACAATTTCTCACCTCCATTAGCAAATATTGATTCCTAAACAAACACAAGCTTTTTGTGTTTTTTTGCACTGCAGTCAGCTGTGAGATCAGAACCGGACACACACATATTACACACACACAAACACACCCACATCAGTGTGTATATCAACATACATAAGCCCCTTTTCCACTGGCTTACTTAAGGCATGGCACAGTTCACATGCACATCCACCCGGACAACGGCTTCTCCATGAGCGCAAAACGGCCAGGCCAGGTTTCAGGACCCACTCAGTTGTGGGTCCAGAATCTGGCCATCCATGGTCACGTTTTCTGGTCGCCGATTGGTCACTCTCTGAGGGGGTGACGCAACGTGGCCGGCCAATCACATGAGGGGGTTGTGTGCGCCCCCCTCCTCCCCAGTCTGGCAGGGATCAATAGAACAAAGACAGGCACGAGGAGGGGGCCGACACCGTTATCCCCTCTACCCCATTACAGCGGCCACAGCACACAGCCGGTCGTGTTGTGAATTCATGTGTTAATGGAGAGGGGTGTCATACGCGCAGGGGTGGGGGTGAGCACTGGCGTATCAACATTGAGTTTTTAAAAACTAGGCTCCACCCCCTCATGGCCACGTTAAGAAGTGGAGACATATTCCCAATTAACTGAACTAAACTTAACTGAGATTCGCCGAACTGTGCCTTAGTTTTTTTGTAGTGGAGAAGTGGCTTTAGAGTGGTGGATTGGTAATGTACAGTAACAAGTGCAGGGAATAAAGGATAAGTAAAGATAACACACAAAGCCAGGAAGAGAATATCAAACACCAGTGCCAGGTCGCGTCTTTGCATGATTTCCTTTAAATTGTCATTGAACCATGGTAGGTTTTTTTTGCTTTTTGTAGACTTTTGGGAGTCTAGAATTTTCTCGGTCATGATGGAGATGATGGAGCATAGACTGTATATAAAGTAGACGCAGCGTGCATGACGTCATCCCATTGCTTTCATCAAAGTCGAGTTGAAGCCGCCGACTGTGTGCTGCCATTGTTGAAATTACCCGTATATCCGGAGACAAGGAGAGAAACAGAGAGAGCTATACAGTACATGAGAGAGACACCACACACGCAACTACTTCTGGTGATACTGTCCGCTAGGGGCTCCAACGACAGAGTCAGAATGAATGGGATCCTATGGGAGCTCAAATAAAAAATATTAACACCAAATCTGACACCTTTGTGAAATTATGACACCCCTCATACAATTAACCGATAAATAGGTTAAAACAGGCTGCTAACATTGGAATATTTGCACTGGAATTCCCATAAGCCTCGAATTTAGGAGACTAGGCTCTCCCCATACCAACCCCCAAGTAGGCACGAACATCACACACCAGTTTAGGAACGTTATTTTCGGGTGCGTATGGATTGGTTTTCGATGTGTGATTTTTGTTTTTTGATTTGTTAATTGTCCTGTTTCCTAACAGCCAACTCAGTGGGACGATCAACGTGTTGTTATGGTTGATGTATTGATGAAGTAGCAGGTTATATGTATTCTATTATGGTCCTATTGTGCATGGGCAGTATATGTGACATCTACGTCATGTCAGCAGATCTGAACCAAGTGACAAAGATGGGCTTTCCGTAGCATATATTTGTGTTATTTTTTGTTTGTTTTTTAAAAATGTTTTTTTGCCCATTCAGGCTGTTTATTTCCAAGCTTTATTTATTAGGGTTAGCGGAAACAGGTGAAGATGGGGGGGGAGGCATGCGGGAAATATGTCGGTGGCGAGATTTGAACCTCCGACTCACTGCACCATTGAGACATATGCATGCTTTCCAGCGCTCTGCCAAAATGACTGAGCTACTGAGCAGCACTATATTTGTGTGAAAGAATTAAATCAGAATACATTGATAAAAGAAACAGTTAGTATACAATAATAACCAACTAAAAATACTAAAGCCCCCTGCATACTTCACGGTGGGGTGGGGAGCAGACCGACGTGGTGTAGTTTTTTGTGATAAAAAAACTACACCACGTCATCAATGTGCCTCGGTACTTGTCGGTGGGACGCTCCCCACCTCTCATCCTGACCATAGCCCTTGTTTCTACTAACCGACTTCACCTCGTGGCTGTGATTGGTCAAGACGGAGAGTGGGCGGTCCCCGTTTTGCAAGCAGGCCCGCGAATCTCTCTCGCTCGAGACGAGAGGAGACAAGGGAGAGAGAAAAAGAGCGAGACAACAACAACATACAGTGTGTATAGACAGCGACATAACAGCGACAGAGAACATAATAGAATAGAGGGAATAGAGGGAGGCG
>OMKY01004959.1:1100-13513 GCA_900302395.1 Bregmaceros cantori
AGTCTGTAATGGACATGCAGTTGATTTTGGCATGACTTCATTGGATGGGTTGGTTTAAGCTTCAAAAAACCAATATGCACATTAAAAGATTTAGATAATCGGACATACTGCTCAGAAGTTACATTGAGAAATGTAAATAAAACTTTGAACTGCTGGTGAAACCAAAGCTTTTGAGCTGGGGTCTTGAAATTTGCTGTGATGTGTTAATACATAGGCAAGAAGGGGTGTGTACATTTGGAGAACATTCCGACAGGCGGCTGCCAAGATATGACCTGACTTTCTCTTTAGCGAGGCTTACTTCAGATTTGATTGGTTCTCACGGCTGAAATATTGAAGATATCAATATCTGGTTTGATGGATTCCGTGCGGCTCAGTCCAGAGATGCTATATATTAAGTTTCAGAGTGATTGCTCAAAATTTGAGAGAGGAGTAGCATTTTAAGTGATTTTCACATAATTCCAAATGGCAGGGAATCTATTTTTGCAGGATTGATGTCATGTAGGGTGTAGAATTTGGTTTGATCTAAGGAATCCAGAGATACCACGTTTTTGACGAACGGCTAGATGGTTCAGAAGTTACAGGCATAAACGTATGTGAAATTATGTGCAACTTTGTCCCATTGGTGGCGCTATAGAGTTGGGGCTGGAGACCTGGGAATTGGTGTAAGCAATGCTGATACTGACTAGAATGAGTGTGCCAAATTTCAGCATTTTCCCATATAGGGTTCTATGGGCTGCCATAGGAAACCCGCGGAGTATAATAATAATAATAATAATAATAATAATAATAAGAAAAGATAGAAAAACAATAGGTGCTGCAGCAGCTTCGCTGCTTGGCCCCTAACAATAGGTGCTGCAGCAGCTTCGCTGCTTGGCCCCTAAAGAGAAAAACAATAGGTGCTGCAGCAGCTTCGCTGCTTGGCCCCTAATAATAATAAGAAAAGATCGAAAAACAATAGGTGCTGCAGCAGCTTCGCTGCTTGGCCCCTAACTAAACATTAACTAGCCATGTCTATGTTCCACACCTGAAGCCTGAAGGACTCGTTAACCTAGCTTGAACCAGGCTAACCCATTGGTCACACTGACAAAGGCCGAAGAGTGGCCTCTATGATGTCATAAAGGGGTATCGCATAGTTTTGGGCACTGTAAGTTCAGGTGCAATATCTGTTACTATTGATGTTTTGTGCTCCCCACCCCCTCCCCCCCACGCCATCCAACACGACTGTCACTCCAAGAATAGGGCTGTTGCACCAGTGACGTCACGGATGGGCAGTGGCCATTTTGGCTCCAGCATACATATGTATGGATATATGCATGTAGTCAAGTGACTTGTCATTTTTGAACTTGATATGTGTACCACACACAAGGGAGGTGTTGTATCACATCGCCATTAATTAAATGAATCCATGGTCCTTTGTGTGTTTAAAAGGTTTATTAAACTCATGCACGCAAACTTCTGGATATAAAAAAAATAGTATATGTGCATGGTGCAGAGGCTGTAGGTAGACTAGCCCACACTCGTTGAACTCGTGAACGATCTCTAATGCAATGCATTTGACCTACTGCCATTTAAGGTCTACTCCCGGTACTGAATCCTAATGTTTATCTTTTCTAAATGTTTCTCTCTGGCCTCATTTTCTAGTGTGTCCCGCTATATCCCACCGATTTTAACAGTTCTTTCTCTCTTGAACCGTGTGTCTGTATGCTCCTGCACGCACCGAGAGTGTAAACCATTATACAGACCGCGCGCTGGATCCATAATGGCCGCCGCCCACATCACATGCTACAGCCTAATTCATGTTGAATAAAATGGCATTTTATGTGAACTTGGTACTGGTGTTATTTTAACAATTTTAATGTGTTATTAGTTGACTCTGTTCTCAAATCAAAGCTTTTAGGAGATTAAACCTACTACTATAACTACTTGTACTTCTACTTGGTGTTTAGCAGAGGGAGATTAAACGTACTACTATAACTACTTGTACTTATACTTGCTGGGGCACCGGAGATTTACACTGGGGCATGTGCTCCAGTAAAAAGGGGCTGGTGACGCCGATGCTATAACTACTTGTACTTATACTTGGTGTTCAGCAGAGGGCGCATCGCTGACCGCTTGCGAAAGTGCGGAAGAAATTGTTGATGGGCAGCTCGGTGCTTATTTGGAGACGCGGCGGTATGCACTTCCGTACAACTCTATCGCGTCTGTAGGTCACAACATACATTATTTGCTTCTTGAATGATGATGATATAATGTTTTATAGATTATTTGGTCGACTGTTTGCCATTTCTTACTGACTAGATGCACATTTAACGCTCTCGAAATAAACGTCGAAGACCTGCCTTGTACACGTTTCGTCCGCGAATGTCACACCCGTTAGTAGCTGCAGCGTCCGAGAGAGGCAGCATCCCGGCTGGATAGACGCTCTGAGGAAAATGTTTATTTTTGGCATTGAATCCTAAATTAACACACGATTGTGGTCAATGTTAACATAATGTTTTTAGTAACACAAATTGGTAATGTTTAATTTGGACGACATTCTATCGCCAGAAAGTGCAGCAGAACGTGGAGTACGGACCTATGATCACGCCATCACGTCCGACATTTTCCCCCATTATTACGCGCTATATAATAATGTGCAATACCATTGATGTATCATCATATTAGCGTACTGTATATCGAAATATATACATACATGAACTGTTTATATTACACGTAGCGTAATGGAAGGGCGTTGGATGTAGGAAACACAAGATTCGTCACCTACGGTAAGCCACCATCAAGTGCCATTCCATGAAGAAATATTGCTGTATATAGACAATGAATAATACATTACGCTGGCTCAACATGTTTTAAGATTTCAGAAACCGATTTCTTTTTCGTATCATTGTTTTACATAGCCACCAGATGGTGCCAGAGATTGGCTTATCCATACAGATTTAAATCACAACTAAAGATTTGTATTAATACTCGAATACATTCATTTCAATGCAAGTAATACTGTCAACAGAAGTATTAGTAATGCTAGATAGATCCGGCGATCCAAACTTTTACTTCCACTTATACTTGTCAAGTGCAGTGGTCGGGGGTTACTTATTTTCCATCTTTAACAAACTTCAACAGGTGCATACAGTCTCGTACAGTGGATCTCGATTAATCTAGCAGACGTCACATCCGGTCTGTCACGTCATGCTTTTTCAAGACAATCAAGAATAATCATTCAACCATTAATATAACCATTATTATTGGTCATTATTATTATTATTATACAAATAATAATAATACATCCATGACTTACTTATGGGGTGTGGTGCCCACGAATATCGAATCATCCCATGTCACCAAATGCTTTATAAGCCATTGTGTGAGGCTACTGTCGCTCTCTTCCCTGGTTCTCAATAGATGAGACGGGGCATCTGCCCTGTTTTCTCACTGCAGGAGTGTGAATTTATTTGATATACAGTCTATGCTACTGACCCACTACACCTAAGTGCGCTAGCCACGACCATGCATGCATGTCGACTCGCTGACTGTGACACCCATGGTCCATTGGGTGGCACAAACAGCATCAACCCATGGAGTAAACCATGGGTTTCGTCAAGCTTCTCCATTTCTGCATGCGGCACGAAACTCGCATTGCTGTGTCATGGTCACTTTTGCTACCATTTGATATTACTGACCCTAGGTCAGGGCTATTCCACTACTTTGCTCAGAGGGCCATATTGTATACATACCCAATGGGCCAGGGGCGGAGCAGATGCCAGACTGCGCCCCCCCCCCTCCGTCAGTAACCTCCGGCCTATTTGTACAACTTGACAGGGTGCGAAACCGTAACCAAATCTTCATAACTTTTATTTAAAGTAGCATACTTCCCAGTACTTAACAGGGCTTCAATTTTATGCAACAATGGTGCTTTCTTGTTTGTAACAAGCAACATCTGAAACACACATAGTTGTAAACAGCAGCAGCTAATTTAAACTATCGGTTGAGGTAAAGAACAGAATCTCAGTTAGCCTCAACCCTCAACCACAAATTTCAAAACATGTTTGACCCAAAAAAAAGTTTTCATTTATTTATTTTTTCAGAATTCCTCCATGGGCCAGTTGAATAGCTCTGCCCTATGTACTCCTGTGCAAACCCTTAAAAAACTACAAACCCCATCGAGAGTACGTCACATCCTCAAACCGGCTCGCCCCGCCTCTTCCCCCGGCTTGGTCCTAGCCCCGCCTCTCTCACCAGTGGACACAGACGCGGACATCCGCCGCTAACTGTAGTTATATAACTGTCCAGTTAACTGTTTCGTTAACTAGTCTCACCTACAGCCCAAACCGCCAGTTTATCCGCGCGCCTAGTTGGTGTTCCTCGAGCGGCCCGACGTGCCCGCCATGCCCTTCACGCACGTTCGTGACGTCAGAGTGTGGCTACAGCTGCGCGCCGACAGACGCAGAAGATAACGAACGGGTTTTTTTTTATTAAGTTGTTTTGTTTTTCACCCCGACCCGCGTCCAACCGGCGGGTTGTTGTCCGCAGTCTGTCGGAGATGTGGTGTAATACTCGGGGCCTGGACTTAGCGGGTTAAGTGGACAGGATTTGGACGCGGACAAACGGGGTGAGTGGGTGGGTGTGCTGCGCGGCGGACTGTCGGGGGGCCAGTGTGTGAAAGGTCATTGCGTTGCCGTGACCCCGTTCTGTGTAAAAACGCTGATCCCACAAAGAAAGGTAAGGATCCACGTTTCACGCCGTAAATAACCTTCATAACACCGTGACAACGGTGTACTGCGCAGGTTGTTGGGTGGGCGTGTGGGCGTGGGCTCATCTTAATCCAGTAGGTACCAAATCAACATTTCAGCTTCAGAGAATGAGTATGTTCTGGTGGCCAGAGGCGATTCTAGTGTGTGCTGGTCCCCAACCTGAAGTTCAGTGATATTCACCAAATTTCTTCACTAAAAGGTTTTTCGTCACTCAAATAAATCACCTAAAATGTTTTTTAAAAAATGACGTTCAAGTTCCAAACACGTGAATTTCTGCAGCATTGTAATTAATCAAGAACAAATTGTGAACACAAAAATGTCTACAAAAAACAACCTTTAAACCTGATTTCTTTTTAAACCTTGAGATTCTCAATATTTTTAATATACTTGAAAGCTGGCTGCTTCCAAAACACAAGGAGTTATGGCTTCGTTCCAGACATTGATGGACAGCACTGTCTTTCAGTGTTGCAACTAGTTAGGGCCCCCGGGGCTCTGTTGACAGGCCGACCTTCTGGACTGCTCTCTCCAGTCTCCACAAACCAACTGTGGATTTCTAACGTACTGTTGGTCCTTTATCCCCCATGACCCCTTCCAGCACCTCTTACCTAGCCTGGCATAGCCAGATAAACAACGTGTTACTCCTCTGCACATTTGAGACCGGTGTAACTCTTCTGTCTTGGTTGGAAGTAATATGATATATTTGTACTCTCAAGTTTGCTGCCCACTGATTACATAAACCATGTGTTATTCTGTGTTAGTGTAATAAACACATTGAAAGCGATCAACATAGCACGCGACTTCCATTAACATCAGTAGGCTAGTGGTGGCTTTAGGACAGTACCGGGTTGCCTCTCTAAATGCGATTAAGACTTCAAACACCAGGGGTTTGTCTCACTAAAGTAGATCATGTGAACACAATCATAGACTGAGTGAGAGCGAAGAGCCAGACCTCAGCAGGGGCACCAAAAGGCTATGAATCTTTGAATATGTCTAGCCTTACTACTTTCTATTTCACTTTACTGTCATGATCAGTGAGTCACTGTAACCGAGTTACTTTGATTGTACCCCTTGTACTTCGACCTCCAACGAATGACCTTGCTACATGTAAAACTGCTTGACTTTTTCAGTGCGTTGGAAATATGTTACGAAACCAATCAATGTTACTTCAGTAATTATTATTATTTTTTTAAGTTGTCTAAACTAACTTGGTTACCGGCCGGTAATCAGTAGTCGAATTGTATTCGACGAGTGAGTGTGACAACACTCGTCATGACTGCTGGGAATTGTGAATATCATTTCGAGTGTGTTTTAGCCATGATTCGATGATGATATGATTTATAAATTAATTTATTGCTTTTATTTATACATATTTATGTACACTGACAAACCATTCCAGCATTTCTGTTCTGACTCACTTGAAAACCATTTTAGCTGCAGTCAAAAAATCTTTCATTAGCAACAATATAATTTTTTTCTTTTATATTTGCTACTTATGGAAATGTGTGCAAATGTGGAAACCTGTTACCTTGGAATTTGGAATATGATGTTCGGCTAGTAGTGCTATAGCTATGTGCTGCAATATTAATGTTAATTGGACATTTTCAACACCCCCCCTGAAAGAACTGGGACGTGGTCTATTTTGCATAGTCAGTCTGCTCACAGAATGGCAATGTGGTTTTTCTTTGTGTGCAATAGTGTGATTCAGTCGAAGCTAGTTTAGCCTGTGTGAAAGACAAGGTATTTAAATAAGCTTCTATTGTTATTGAACCTTACACTGCCAATCAACTTCACACACTGATTTATGGAGGTACAACAAATATCAGTGTATTAATATAAGTAGAAATTATTTCGAAACAACTCAACTGGTATAAAAAAAGAACATCTTGACAATTAAGTAATGTTTTTAAAAGCGTCTTGTAAAGGTCATTGGCAGTGTAAGGGTTAGGCCTGTGACACAGCTTAAGAATGTTCTTTTTTAAAAAGAAAACATGAATGAGCATAACATTTGTGTCAGTTAATGCATTATTCTATTATCATTAATTTTATCGGACAACTTTGTTTTGCCCACCTTTTTGGGCAAAACTTGCTGAAAATCCAAAATGTGATTAAAATTATTCAACATTATTGATAAAAATGCATGAAGAAAATCATGAAAATATTAACATATGAATGAATTGTAATTAGCTTGTGTCAAAGTAATTCACTTAATTGTAATACATTTTTTGATAATGTGAACCAAAATTGACTACATTTCAAGTTGACAAGATTCATTCCTGTGTCGATGACACTGTGAATATTATTTTTTTTTTTCAAGTTAATTTCTGGACGCAAGCTCCGCTTTCATTCTTTATTGAGAGAGATGGTGACAGGATTAAATCGGGAATTGGGATGAAGAGTTGGGACGGAGACATTAAAGAAAAGGCGGAGAGGGGGTTAGAACTTATGGTCCGAAGCGTGTCCTCTATAACCACTCTGCCACCGCGCCCCCTCGCTGTGAATATTTTAGGAATTTTTAAAAGTAAAAAAAAAAAAACAACAACTAATTGTTTCCATAATCGGCAACTAATCGACTGTTGAAATAATTGTTTGTTGTTGCACTACAAATACCTGTTTGTTGCACTGTCTATGTCTAGCACATGTACCAAAAAAAAATCCTAGTCTGACGTTGTATCATTTACAAAGGCAATAAACTTCATTCTGAATCTGAACTTGAACTTAAACTGATGATAATGTTTAGTGTTGCACCGATATCGGTATCGGGCGTACTCGGTATCGGCACCTTTTTTTGTGGTATCGGTATTGGCAAGAACCTATGCCCAGTATCGGACCCTGAAGCAACCTTGGGTTCCCTGAAAGGCGCGATATAAATTAAAGTTATTATTGATACCATTTTTCTGACGCCGTATGGTGGAAACTGATGAAATCTTGTCTAAATCTAGAAAAAGTAAATCAAATGTTTTTGTGAAAAATGTAAGTACTGCAAGTAAAACCTGCTCCCCACAGTGTCTAAGATATCTCTTCTCATCTGCTTAAATAAAATGGCCTGATTAAAAAATGGCCTTTTTCTCAAAAAGTGGTCACGTGGAGTAAGCGGGTTTTTACATCTGAACTCTGTTACTATCCCAATATGAAATAATTCTTCATGTCTTATTGCTTTTTATAATTTTCCTCCACTACTATTAATCATAGACTGCATGTAAAATTAGTAACTTCTTCCCAACAGCACTTCTTTTCAAACAGTGGTATCGGTATCGGTTGGTATCGGTATCGGCCGATACTGCAGAGCCAGGTATCGGGTATCGGTATCGGCACCAAAAAAATGGTATTGGTGCAACACTAATAATGTTCGATTATGAATGTTCCATTCTGTAACGCTCATGTTGGGGTAGTTGGATCTAATAAGTAAATAAAACATTTATTCTTCATTGGTGCATGCACCAAATGTGTTGTAGAACAACACAATTGTTTTGTAAGAAATTTGGTCGGTTATCCCCAGTAATTTTTAACTTTACATTTACATGTGACCATACATTTACAATGTATGGTCACACAAGCTGTTCAGACATGTCCTTTTAGTCATGTGCTACTGGGCACATGAAGCAGGAATTAGTTAATATTGGCTTCAGCACGTCCAAGGTTTGCGTTGCCTCACAGCACTGGCTTGTGGTCAGCGTACGTGCGGCTCTGCATCGTGTCCCACAGCTGGCAGAGATATCAGCTGAATAACTGATACAGAGGCACGGCCACTAGAGCTGCGAGTGTGAAGTGGTGTCCACACTAAAGTGAAAAACGTTTTTTTCAGTGTCGTTTGCACGTATTATCCAGACTTCAACAAGGTTTTTGGGCCCAAAATGGGAAAAAGGTAAAACGCCTCCCGAAGTGAATCAGTTTCGTTTTCATAGCCGTTTCGTTTTTCTCAACTGGTGTCTGGACGCTCCAGGTGTGAAAAACGCTAGAGAGATGTGGGGCTGCGGGGTGTCAGGTGTGCGGCTCATCGCTTGTTCCACCCTCTCTCTCTCTCTGCGTGATCTAAATCCTTTTGTTCACTCCAGCGTGCCTTTGGTGCAACACATTCAATGAGTCTTCATGTGTAAAGACTCGTCATGTAACGTAAAGTCCCTAGTCAGTCCTTTGACGATAAAGAGGCAGATCACAGCGCATTTGCACAACACACGGCGCCAGATTATTTTCTATGCTGACTGCTGACATTATCGTCACCCTATCAACACGCATGGCATAATTCACTTTAATTCACGTTTCTGTTGCTGTTATTAGTTTGTTTTACAATCGTTACTATTTCTGTTTATGTTTCATGGTACCGAGGCACGCTACCCGGTCGCCGGTTGTGGGCACTTCGTTCACGTCAGTTAACAGACTCGAGTGTATCAGTATACACATGCGATACGTTGGTGTACACACACGCACACACAGAAATATTGTCAAACATAGTGTATTGTCTTATTTTAAGTGTAAACTAAGATCCATGGTTACACGTAAACAATAAAATGATCAAATCTCTAAAACGATGAAAATGATTGTGTTAAAAATAATTCCTCAGAGTTATTAATGTGCTATTGCTTTTGATATAAAATTGCCCCATACATTGTATTTTAATGAGAAATACCCAATTGCTATTTGTTATCTATTCATTTATTTGTTTACGAAATATTATTGAGAGATGTTCATATCTTATATTGAAACACGTTTTTAAATTAAACATATTTCATAACTGTCTTTCTATTATAAAATTGCATACATACAGTCCATTATTAAGATGTACTACTAAATATAATGTATCATATAAAGATAAGCAAATGTGGTTTGGGAATCTTCCTGTTTGGATGTGAAATTTTGCACATCCGTCCATCGTTGAACAGATCGTTTTGTGAAGTTGTGTCGGACACATCACACCCGCGACAGTGTTTGTGAGCATGGAGAGACGCGTGTCCTGTAACTCGCAGGCTTGCCAATGACGGAATGCACTTACATTGCAGTACACATTTCTTGTTTTTGTTCCGCATGTGTTGTGTTGTCAAAATACTGCTTTTCGCTTTTCATTCTTTATTGAGATCGATGATGAAACTGGGATGAAGAGTCAGGGGAGACTTTGCAGAAAAGACTGAGAGGGGATTAGAACCCACGGCGCGGCTCGACCTGTGGTCTTGGGGACGCAATCTATAACCACTCTGCCACCACGCCCATCAAGGATATATATATATATATTTTTTTTAGCACCCACGGCTTGCTGCACCCCCGCCGTCATTGGGGTGTGGATGTGTACATGATTTCTCAATTGGGATTAACATGACATTTAAGAAAAGTCCAGAAAAAATATTTTCCAGTAACCGCCCCAAATTGTTTCGGATCAGCCCAGATATGCTGTGGCCCGCCAGTCATTTGCCCCGTATGCCAGATGTCCAGTTTAGTCCTGCAGTCACATGCATCAAACGTCTGTGTGTGCCGTTCTCCAGTGCCATGTCTGTGGCGTTCCCGAGGCCCAACACCAACGCCCACAGTAAGAAGAACAAGCGCCTGATGGCCGAGGTCAACGCGTCTCCTCTCAAGCACTTTGTCACGGCCAAGAAAAAGATCAATGGCATCTTCGAACAGCTCGGAGCCTACATCAAGGAGAGCTCCTCCTTCCTGGAAGGTCCGCCACCTCTCTGGAGACTTTTCAATGTATATTTAAGTTATGTTTTGGGTGTAAACGTGGTTTGTCATTATTTATTGAGAGAGCTAGTGACAGGATTAAATCCGAAACTGGGATGAATAGTCGGGGGAGACATTGCCGAAAGGCCGGAGAGGGTATGCAAACCGGCAGAGCTGCTCGGCCTGTGGCCTGGGGGACGCCCCGTCTAACCACTAGCCATCACGAGCCCCCCCCCCCTTACAATGTATATTTAAACCGTTACTGGAAATGACTAGGAAGAAAGGAAGTTCCTTCCCATTGCACTGTGTTAAGTGTGTACGTTAAAGGAGGCATTCTTTTCCTTCTCTTCATCCCAATCTCTTCTTTCCTTCAGTCCTCCGTTAAAGGAGTTCTGTTAATCAATCAAAATTAATTAACATCAGCAACAAATAATCAACACCAGTAGTTATTTCTTCAACTAGGCCGAGATTGACATTGATTGAAAATCTCAATCTCCTCTTTCCTCCAGTCCTCTGTTAAAGGAGTTCTGTTAACCAATCAAAACATATTAACAACAACTAATCAAAAACTGTAGTTATTCTTTCAACTAGGCCGAGATCGAGACTGATTGAAAGTCTCGATCTCCTTTTTCTTCTTTCTTCTCTCTTCTTTCCAGTCCTCCGTTAAAGGAGTTCTGTAACCAATCCCAAATGACTGTCCTTAACTGGACAATCAAGGTTGAAAGGTAGTTAGGTAAATAGCTGCTATATTCCTTAAATCTAAATCCTAAAACAAAATCACTTTTGTGAAGCGCCTTGAGGCAGCTCCGGCTGCCATTTTGGCGCTATATAAAAACCTGTTGAGCTGTCTGTAGGAATTGTGACGCCACAGGGGCCTTGTACAGACCAAACAACAATTTGGCCATCTCGAATTCAGCCATCTTGAAAGTGTTGGCCTCCGGAATTTCATGAGTTTGCTCGCAAAACCATTAGATCCCCTACCATCCAAGATATATACGAGTCCGGAGGAGGGGGGGGAATATTGCATATGACCCCATTCACCCTGCATAACATCTTTTCTCATCCCTCCCTTCTGGCAGACATTTCAGAGCTCTGCTCACAAAGACTACCAGATTCAGGAGTAGCATCTTCCCACCAGTGGTATTGCTACTGAACTTTGTCAGGAGCTCCAGTCACCTCAGATTGTTACGTAGTGTGGTAGGGATAGGCTTATTTTTATCTTTCTACATTGGCTTTAGTTAAACAAAATTCTTCCTCAAAAGTTTACTGGGAGGTAAAAGATGCAGAAACATACAACCCCAATGGCACGTCAACATCTGCGAATGGTCAGGACCAGGGCCCCGGACTGGTTCAAGGAACGGAAAACGAAAACGAAAAGAATTGTACAGAATTTTACGAGGAGCGGAAACTAAAAAAGATTTCTTCAACTGTTCCGGAACAGAAAAGGAACATTATGAAATCCACAAAACTAGTTAAAAACGTTTTTTTTTTGTTCTCTTTATATTTTAGCATATCTTATGTCTGGGAGACTATTTCCGTCCACTTTCACTGGTCCAGCCAATGTAATGGTGTTTTAAACCCTGACCACTGAAATGTGAAAGTCCACCAAATATATTTTGCACAAATTATATCTAAACTTAACATTGCACAAGATAAGGAATATAAGAACAAACACAATGTTTGTAATCCGAACCGGTTCAAGACGGCTTTTTTGGTGGTGGAAGCGTTAGCATGACAAAAACATTGAAAATTGGCCTGCTTGAACCGTTCAGAACGGAACGTTGTAAAAACAATTTGGTTTTCAAGCCCTGGTCAGGACTCGACCTTCCGACCCTAAACCCATGTTGGGGCACAGTCTGCTACAAGTGGAGATAGTGAAATAGGATGTTGGGGCACAGTCTGCTACAAGAGGAGATAGTGAAATAGGATGTTGGGGCACAGTCTGCTACAAGAGGAGATAGTGAAATAGGATGTTGGGGCACAGTCTGCTACAAGTGGAGATAGTGAAATAGGATG
>OMKY01004991.1:1608-17763 GCA_900302395.1 Bregmaceros cantori
GGTTACTTAAGAAGCGAAAGTACTAAGTAACTTTCAGCTTAAAAAATGAACAAAAGAGAGAGAGAGAGACTGAGAGCGAGAGAGAGAGCGTCCGAGAGGGCGAGAGAGGGAGAGATATGACACCAACATATGTGCCAACAGTTCCCAACAGGTGTTACTAAAGGCCAAGTTAATGTAACGAGTAGCAAATTGCTGACATCTCACTAGAAATCTCAAATTTACTCGAGTAAAAGTAGAAAGTAACATGTGAAAAATGTACTCCAAAAGTAAAAAAGTACACAAAAAAATTTATAACGGAGTAAATGTAATGTGTTACTGCCCATCTCTGGTTATAACTCATATACTGTAATTGAAAATAGAATTCAGGCAACAAAGATAAGATGTTTCCACTGGGTCCTCGGCATCTCACCAATGAAGAAGTGAACGCCCGAATAAAACAAGCCAATGGACCGTATGAAGATCTTCTAACCACAGTGAAAAAACGAAAACTAAAATGGTACGGACAAGTCACAAGATCCCAAGGACTCTCAAAAACAATCCTTCAAGACACAGTGCTAGGTGGAAGGAGGAGAGGAAGACAGAGAAAGCGATGGGAAGATAACATCCAAGAATGGACAAGGCTGAGTGACAACAATGGAGAAAGTTGGTTGCAAAGTATTCAGTGGCGCCTAAACGGTCAGCCAAACTACAGGAGTGATGATGATGATGACAGGAGATATGGCGCCGTGTTCACCCCAGGACTTGAACAGCGACATCTAACGGCTGTCTCCATAAGACAGGCCAATGTCAACTCTTCACACAACTATACTCTTCGGGGGGCGTTTCAAATGTGATCGCGCGAGAGCACTGCTTCCTCATGTCTTCCACCAGCTATTATTAGAGCGAACCGACCAATCCTCACTCGGCTGAAGTTCAACACAGCCGCTCCAGTCAGATCCAGCGGGTCAAGTTAATAATTATTCCGTCAAATCCGATCGATTTACTCCGAAAATCGTACCGTATCAGACGTTTTTATTCCTCTTCCTGTTGTATTTCGACTAGACCATCATGGGGTGTCTTTAAAATGTAGTCGAGTTAACTTGTTAGCAGCGCTAATGCGTAGGCTAGCAACATGGACTGACATGGTACATGTATCATTTTTTTAAAATATTGTGTCACGTTATCTAGAAACTTTTTAAACACTGCGTGATAAGAATTGAATGACAACTACTGCCATGGCTTGTCCAGAAGTCTCGGAGGAAGTACCTGAAAAGTAAGCACACACCTATGACCTATGACCTGGGTCTGACTTTTTGGTTTTGTTTTCATTTCTACCAACTAATTTGCAGGTGTTCCACTCATTGTGTAATATTATAATATTCACCCTGAATTAGATAAATAAAGAGTAAACAAGAGCACATTCGATGATCTGTTGTATAAATAATTATATAAAATATAATCTTTATCAAATCAATATTTGATAAAGATTATTTTAAGTAATCCAAAATTAATCTAATTGAGTATTACTTTCACCTGTTTATTTAAGCAATTCCAACAAATAAGTTGTGTTGGAATTGGAAAAATAATGTGTTCCAAATGTTTTTTTTAAATGTATTAAACTCAAGGTGGTTTCAGGCAATATCAGTTGAACTGCAGCAGCTTATGGCAAATTATTTGTTGGAAATAGTTTGATTCAAGTCGTTTCTAAAAAATAATCCACAAGTAACAACTTCCCAAACCTGCCTAGGACACAATTTACATATGAAAACGCTAGATATAATTGCTTTTTCTTTGCCAATGTTTTACGTATTTATATTGTAGTGAACGGTGCCACGGGGCATGCTGGGTACGAAACCATTAGTGACCGAGGTGTCGCTGAGGGCGCTGTACAAATACCGGCTGGATGACGCTTGGCAAGTAGCCAGGCTGGCCTCTTGTCGAACGCATCCAGACGTACCCCCCCCTCCTGTACGTGGGGTTGCCCATAACCTTATCATCATGATGAAATAATTTAATTGTGATTCGATGTCATATTGGTATACAGATATATCGCCTACACATTCTTCTCGGGCTGGGTTCAAAAGAAAAGTCAAGGTAATGAATAATAATAATGGTAATGAATCAATTCAAAAGAATGTGAATTGATTTTCTGCTGTTATATGCAAATAACGCAACTAAAGTCGTGTTGACTTGAATTTTAAAACTTTTATTTTCTATTTTCTACTTCTATTTTCTATTTTTATTAACTATTTTCTATACTTTCAGATTCTTGACTATTCTGTCTGTGTGGCCCTCTTTACACATTCACAGACACAATTACATACCATGGGGCTGTTTTGTGTATGGTACAGTATTTATTTTAAACCTTATGAATCAAAATCGAATGGCTTCAGGAAATTTGAATGAATACTAGGGCTGTAACTAATGATTATTTCAATTGTCGATTAGTTGCTGGTTGTTTAAACGATGAATCGACTAATCGGTTGATTCGGTTTTTCCCTTAAAAAAATCTCAAATATTCACAAAACAAATTAATCTTGTCAAATTTTGATTCATGTTAGCCAAATATGTTCAAAAATGTAATTACTTACTCGGCCACAAACTCATCACAATTAATTTATGCGCTAATATTCTGATGGTTTTCTTCAAATTCAAGTTTTTCATCAATAATGTTAAATAATTATTAATCATATTTTGGATTCACATAAATTATCAAGTGATATCAAATTTGTGTTCACCAATAGGTGGTGGCGCCAGCAAAAAACTGCTGACAATAATAATGACTCAACTCCTTGCCGATTATCGATTATTGAATCAGTTGTCGATTAATTACCTGCGCCGGGCCGAGCCGCGGAGCAGGTGATGTTTTTGGTCGCGTTGGTTTGTCCTCTGCATAATGGAAATAGTTGAGCACGGATCTGGATGAAATTTTCCAGAGTTGTTGGAAATGACGAAAGAAACGATTACATCTTAGTGCATTTCTGTAGCCTATAAGTAACATAATAGTCATACTTCATTATTATTAATGGGTGAATGGTTCTCTGTAGTGACGTCACGCGTGGCCGTATCTCCCGCAGCTTCGCCTGAGGCGCATTTATTCTCCAAACGGCCGATGCCGTTTCCGCATTCGGGATGTTTCAGAATTAAAACATGGCGGACACGCCACCGACAGCAACTTAAGGTTGTCTGCTCCCATTTTTGCATCAGTTTGTTAGGAGTTCGGTTTAGGGGTTAGGTTTAGAGGTTAGGTTTAGGGGTTAGGCGCAGGTTTGCAATCTCTGAGTGATTCTAATTTCATAATTGATTAGTCATCGATTAATCGACTAATCGTTGCAGCCCTAATCAATACCCTGCCCTCCTTATACTTACTCTCCGCCTCCTTGCGTGTGTGTGTGTGTGTGTGTGTGCGTGTTGTGCAGACACTGCTGGGTGTGTTTTGCCACGGAGCGTGAAGACACAGTGGCTGAGTGGGTGAGTCCGTGTCGGTGTAAGGGCTGCACCAAATGGATCCACCAGACCTGCCTGCAGCGCTGGCTGGACGAGAAGCTGAAGGCCAACAGCGGAGCTGCCGTCAGCTGCCCCCAGTGTGGCACAGAGTACCGCGTGGTCTTCCCTGCCATGGGTGAGTCTGATCCAACGGCCACCCGCGTCTTTGCATTCTGCTGTTCAAACTTGGCCTGGCAAGCCAGAACGAGTGAATCGTCCAGGCATCGCACGCGACTAGTACAATCATTACCTGCGCTGCGAAGAAGGTAATGTTTTTGTTCGCGTTGGTTGGTTTGTCTGTCCCCAGGATAACTGAAAAAGTTGTGCACAGAGCTTGTTGGGAATGACGGAACAATTGATTTACATTTTGGTGCATTTCTGTAGTAGTAGTACTACTGACTTCATCATCCATGGGGGTGGTTAATAGTAGATCCATGTCTTTCTCCTGCAGGGCCACTGGTGTACACCCTACAGCAGATCGACAGGGTTATCTCCCGCGCCAGCCCGTATGCCGCCGTGGGGGTGATCGGGGGGACCGTGTACTGGTCCGCCGTCACTTACGGTGCAGGCACAGTCATGCAGGTGAGCTGCTGGTCGCAGAGGAATCTGTGTGCATAGCTCTGAGATGATCTGCTATATATGCATATGGTTATAAAATGGTAATTTAAAAAAGCCTATAGAGTATATAACTTGTAGTATAAGTTCACATGTCCGAATAAAGAGTGCTGCTATTTTGTCCCGCCATTTGTATACGCACTTCCAGTGTCTGTATATCAGCCTTGTAAAGTCACCGTAGTGGACCGACGTGGCTGAATTTGTCACACAAAATGCACACCGTTTCAAAATCCGCTTACTACAGCTAGCTCTGTGACCACCCATTATCCGCCCCGCTTTGGCTACCGTGTTGCATAAATATTGATGAAATACAGACAAATACGCCATCAAGTCACTCACCAATGTGGTCGCATGTTCTTCTAGACCAATGGGATGGCTGTATTCATTTGTAAGTCAGACAAAGATGACTAAATGGAACAGAATACGTCAATTAATAAATGGTTAGCTTGTGGGCCACAGATTCGCACTAGAACATTTTGGGGTGGAATAGCACATTGAAAGTTACCACCACTTTTGGAAAATGGCGCAGTAGACGTGTGGTCCCACTGAATAGACATGTTGAAAAATGGTCCAAAACAAGACTGCCACCGGCAGTCCTCTTCCAATTAGATTTTTTACCGGAACTGCACGTCATACTTGTAATATAATAATGAGGCATCGCATTGAGTTTTCACCCCATGCGTGTTATGGGGATATCACTTTTAGCAGTCGGCTCCGACTGCATAGTTGTGAGCGAGCCAGAACCAAAGCATCATCCACGCTTCGCACATCGCTAGACGCTTGTATTGGGTCTGGTAAAACCAGGGTGGGAAAACGTAACAAAAAAAAATGTGTCAATCAAATCATGCTATCCAGTCACAGCGCAGTAGGCGAGACAAGCGGCATGTAGGCGTAACAACCAATGTCCGCCCATGTCTCGCGCAGCCTGTACAAGCTCTGTCCTGTACAAGCTCTCCCCCACGTCCGCGGTGATTGGTAGATTGATTCCGTATCAACGCCGACCCTGATTTTCCCAGTGCGATGCGTGGACGATGCGTTGGTTCAGGCTACACTGAAGAAGTTTTGACGTGAAGGCCTGTGCTGTGTAGGTGGTTGGCCTGAAGAAAGGCCTGTCTGTGATGGAGAGAGTGGACCCAATGTTCCTGTTGATGGGCCTCCCCACCATCCCTGTAATGCTGGTACTAGCCAAGATGATCCGCTGGGAGGACCACCTGTTGAGGCTGTGGCACAGATACTGGAGGCTGGGAACATCAGGTGCGGCTAACGGACTGTACACGACCTGACCACGACCATTATTACCTGCGCCGGGGAACACGGGTTATGTTTTTGGATGCGTTGGTTGGATTGTCCCAAAGATAACTGAAAAAGTTGTGCATGGATCTGGATGAAATTTTGCAGAGTTGTTGGAAATGACAAGCGGAATAATTGATTCAATTTTGGTGCATTTCTGTAGCCTATAAGTAACATAATCAGCCCTACAGGCAGGGCTTGAAAACAAAATTATTTTTCAAAGTTCCGTTCAGAACAGTTCAGCCAGGCCTCTCTTTTAATGTTTTCGTTCTTGGAACCGTTCCGGTACCAAAATATCGGTCCTGAACCGGATGGGAACACAAACATTTCGTTCGTTGCTAAAGTTCCTAATTTTGTGAATTATTATGTTTTTTATATAGTTCATACAAAATATATTTGGTGGACTTTCAAATTTCAGTGCAAGTGTATTAACATGAAAACCGTGTTTAAAACGGCATTACATTCGCTTCCTTGTCTGTCCACAAGATGGAGCGCCAGATGCATGGGGCTTTATGAGTGACGGTGAAAGTGGACGGAAATAGTCTCCCAGACATAGGATATGTTAAAATATATAAAGAATGAAAAAAAAATGTTTTTAACCGGTTTTGTGGATTTCTGTTCCGGAACAGTTGAAGAAATCTTTTTTCGTTTCCGTTTCCGCTCCTCGTAAAATTTAGTAAATTTCCGTTCATTTCCGATTTTCGTTTTCGTTCCTTGAACCGGTTCAGAGTCCTGCCTACAAGTAAGAAAGTTTGAGTTCATTGTCTTCCAGAATCCATGTAGTGTGACGGTCTTTGTATTGTTCCAGGGCACCACAGACTAGACGCCACCCTGCCCAGAGACCACCTCTCAGTGTCCAGGACTCTGTGTGGAGCTCTGGCCTTCCCCTCCATCGCCAGTCTGACCGGACAACTGTTCTTCCAGAGAGCTTCCACTCGCCTCCACCAGACCATCCTGGTAAGAAAGCTCACACCAATGTTATTATATCCCCCCCGTACGCCGAGGATGGACTAGTTTTAGCTTGCCTGCCGCCGCTGCAGTTCCTTCATCAAGGCATTTGTTTACATTTGCCACGTGTGAGTGTGGTTTGGTAATTTGCGAGGTCTGTGCGGGTGCCTCTATATATTACTTTTATATTCTCAATACGGACCATTTCTACCACCTATCGAGTTTTTCGTCCATCTTTAAATTAAGGTGCTCATCAACAGTTAAGACTTGACGCAAGTGTCAACCTCCGTCACCTGTCCACGAACGCTCAGATGCGTGTGCACCGGTGCCTGGGGCCCGCATGGGCGGGGCATGGCTGAAACCCGAGGCCGATCTTCTAGCATCCTAATTCAAGATGGCTGAATTTTTGTTTGGTCCATAACTTCTGACTGGGTGGATCGACTTGCCTCAAAGTTCTTGGTTTTCACACTAGTTGTTTGGTTGTAAGATGAAGCATAACGTCTTTCAATATGGCTGACTTTTTCCTTTGTGTGGGAACGCTTGCTATGCCAACACTAACTAAGATTATTTTTATTCTCAAGGGAAATTGTCCAATTCAACACTGTATGTAATCACATCACACAATAAAACAGTAACACGAAGCAATGCTGGAAGTCCAATGTATACGAATGTATAATTTAAACTTTTTAAGTTTTGTTTTTAGTAGTTTTATCTAAAACCATCCGAATCGCCCCCATATATCTGTAGGGAGGCATTGCCTTCGTCCTGCTCAAGGGGGCGCTCAAGCTCTACTTCCGGCACCAGCAGTACCTGATCCACGCCAACCGGCAGATCCTCAACTACCCAACAGAGGGCGACGGCGCGCCGGGCGCAGGGGGAGCGGACGACACGACAGACGACAGCGGGAACGAGTGACACGGTTACGGCCCTCTCGTCTGTGCTTGGTCGTTGGATTAGAATTTTTAAATATTTATAGTGGATGGCGCAAGCAAATATGACTTTAATGTAAAAACGTTTGGCGTACAGTACAGGACTAAACTGCGGCCATGTACGTGCAAAGCGGGGGGTGGAAAACATTGATTCGTTGAGCTATTATCGGAGTATGATCGAGGGGATAATTATATTTATTTATTATATATAGGCAACAGTCTGTACGTGTCGCACCGGGGTGAATGTGGCTGCTATTTTTCCTGTCCTCCAACAGCGGAACATGTCCAGAAACTTCCTATTTTTCCCCCCAAGCGATCGCAATGTTCTGCTATACACAACAAACTGCAATCAATTTCCAATAACGTCTGCCCCGGAAATTAAGTAATACATAACCAATACACCACTATGTAATTCGAGTAGTGTTCACCCCACCACTGTTTTTATCATGGGAGCCACTATTCCCTAGTGTGTTCTATTGATTGTCCCCTTTTGTCCCCCATTATTATTGATTATTCTAATATTACTATACTATTAATATACTAGTCAATTGGACACTAGCCACTAATAGCCAGTACTTCAATATACTATGAGTTATTGCTTTCCGTTGTCTCACTTGACTTACCTGCCAGTTTGGGTTAGACAAAAAAATCTGTTAAGCTATCAACCAGTAATAATAAAGCAACAAGTCAATGTTTTGAACATTGACTTGTACATCACAAATCTGTTTACATTAACTACTTATTAATTGCACTGTGCTTTGAATAATTTGGCCCTGATGGCAAATATTTAAAAATGTAACTCAAGCCTGTACTCTTGGGCTTCATGTAATGAAAAACAACCTTTATTTCGGACATCCTGATATGTGTCTCTGAAAAGAAAGTGCTAGAAAAGGCTTTCTAATACAGTGGAATCCTCTTATAGTGATCAGAATCACGTTTGTCCCGACCCAATATGACCACTATAAGTGGTTGATTACTAAAACCAAAAAATGTCCCCTTTTTCATGCCCATTGACGCGCACTGAGAACAGTCTATCCATGATTTGTATACCTGTTTGTATTGCTGTTTGTTCAATAGTTCTTTGGCGGGGCGGGTGTGCGTCGTGCCATATGAGACGGCGGCGTCGCTTTCAGTGCGTGGTTATGGATTTAGGCTTGCAGTCTGTATTAACACGTCCGGGAAGAAATCATGGGAGTACAGGTAAAACATGAAATGGCTACACATATATTTTAAAAATTATTTTTGCACATGTTTACATTCATTAAAAAAAAACATTGGCCTAAAATTATCACTATATAAGCGGATTTCTTGATTATTATAACACAATTATTTAAACTGCTTTTGTATAGGAATGATTCCGTCCCAAGCCTTTTGGTCAACATAAGCAGGTGATCACTATATCTATGATCACTATAAGCGGATTCCACTGTACTTGGTTCCCTGAAATACTAAAATCATGCGCACCTATCGCTTACACTGGGCATTAGTCTGACATTTTTTGAATGGCACTTATGGGGCGGGGGTGGAACGCTGGTGGTTCTGGCCCGCTAGAACCGTGAATATCGAAGGACATCAAATGTCTCGTCACTCGGGTGCTACAATGGAGTCTGCTGGCTGCCGTAAATATGTGGAACAATGCACACTCTCTTCTGATCGCCACCGCCCCAACATCAAATGTAATTTCTACACACTTGTATATATCTATGCAATGTTATGTTCACATATACGTAATGTATTAATTTAGTTTATGGAGGAACCACGATGCGGTCACGAGATGGAACTCTGGAATACCTACGCTGACACCTGCCGTTGGCGGCGACGAGGTTAGCGTTCTAAAATGCGTAGATTCCAACGAGTAATGGACTTTGAGTGCACAGCTCTACTCCTCCGAATTGAGATGACCCAGCGATATCTAAAGCACAGATTTGGAATGAGACGTCAAACTCTTGCCCACAACCCACCCTTGAAACCAAAGATCTGATTGATTTGATTTGAAAACTGACAGGCCAAATGCAGCGCACACCATACGCCAGCGCGCAGATTTGTCTGGCCTGCCACTGCCAGGCTAAGCTCAGCCAGGTTCAATCTAAGGTACGTTTCTTTTAACAAAGAAAACTATTTCTGTTAGACTTCTGCTCATCATTGCTCGCGATGGTTTAAATAGTTCTTTATTGAGTGAACTGAATTTTTGCAATCAAAGCTAAAACGGACAATGGCAATATTCATTCATTCATCCATTTGTCCAGTTCCTATTTAGTTGTTTTTCAGCACCCAAGTCTGACTGTTTTGTCTGTAAACATCAGGTACTTGTAGATAATTGAGATATGAGAAGATGTATATTTTTGTGTTGTCCCAAGTTAAAAAGATTGCCCCCTGTTGGAAGTGCTCATTGCACTTTCTACATTTCTAAACAATTTCTGAAAGTCAGTACGAATTGTTGTTTGGTCAGAAGTCATGCAGATTATTTTATATTCAATCAATATTTTTAGATAATTATTTTAATTGGAGGAAAAACAAAGATTCCATTCATTTTTAGAGACATGAAGTAATTTCAGATAATTCATGTAATCCTTACATGAAAAATACAAAAAATATTTACTTTCAGTTACAAGCGTCCTTGGTGACAAATAAAACTAATGGGGATATGGACAGAGGGTCAACCGATGCTGGCCACTACAGAATCGAAAAAGGCTACCCAAACTGCCTCTATTCACAATAATATTCTGTGTTCTGATGACTGCAACCGCCACCCTTAAGAATATTTTATTGTAAAATATATATGAAGTGATGTCACTTTTCTATAAAGAGAAAGACGAGAGAAATACCTTTTTAAATACTTGAAACTAGATACAGAAGCCACAATAAAGCATTTGACCTAACCACATGCTGAGCAAATGTAACATGATATGTTAACAATAGATTCATATCTTGATATTTTGTTCTGCCATTTTGATGTCTGCTATTCAGGAAAATTCAGTATATTATTCTACCTACTCGCAACCTGCTCTCAGCTCCTACCGCACTTTCTCTCAGGGATTGATCTCTTTAGAATCGTTCTCTCTTTCATGTTGGATCATCCACAACCCGGCCATGATCTGTCATATCTCCGGGCCCAACAAGCCCACCAGCACAAATGGTCCATTTTACAACCCGGTAGTCATTTGTCTACATGACAAACCGAAAAGAGGAGCGGGGACAATGCACACCCCTGGTGCGCACCTGTCCAAATGACAAGTTACTAACTGTCTGGATCCCGGAGAAGGATTAGAGGATTAGATTAGTACTGTCTCAAGTCAAACGCTTCCGTTTTGCACTCAAACAACGGCCAAGATTTCGGACACTAGAGTCGATATGTAATTATAAGATATGTAATTATACAATTCAGCAATCATCACCGGCTGTTGAGTGCGTTTGTTTGTTTTCATGGCAGCATCCGGGCCCTTTCATTGCACTGAAATGTAACAAACAACTAGACAGTGCTGCATCCGTGGGCCTTTTGAGACTCTGTGGAAGTCAATTATCTAGACTGGCAAGCCAGAACCAATGGAAGGATCCAGATCAAGTTATCAAATCGCAGCACACTAGGTGTGACAAGTGGCGGGGAGTGGAAGGAGCATTCGAGGCACGTACCAAAGTCTCCACCCACAAGTCTCCGACTTCCCGGGGCTCTGATTGGACCGAAAGAATGACATCGACTGTGTCTGTGCTTGGTCCAACCATGAACGGCGAGCGATGCCAGAACAATGTGTTGTTTCTGGCTTGCCAGGCTAGTAATGCACACTACTGTTTGTCTATTACTATTATTATTTTGAGATGACACTAACTCTGATTGCTCTACGCTCTTGTCTTGTTTCTCAGGTTTTTATGAAAACACACATAAATTGCACCAAAACTTGCATTTGCATTAATACCAAATGTACAGTTTCACAGTTTTGTAACATCATTTGGATTTGCCTCTGTGAACAGGTCTTGGCGACTTGACAGAAATTGCACAGGGCCCTTTACAAACCTACGCCATTACTGGCTGCACACGCATTCTTGACCAATGTGACCTAGTGAAAAGTTAGAGAAAAATAATTCTTAAAGGGGTTCTAACATACTGGGCTGACTTGTCAATTTTTTCGTTTGCAGTGATTGTGTGCTTGAACCATCCGTTTCCCCCCAAATGTTGCACTTTTACTGACATGGCATGCAGGATACCTTTTATTTTTCTAATCAAATTCTGAAAGATTGATACTACTAGTCTGTCAGCACTGGTGGTTATGTGTTAAACTTCTGTTTTAATGTGCCCGGAATGTATTTTTCTGCTGAGAAGGTCTCGGCTGTTTGTTATTTTGGCAGTTAACGTGCACACACGCACACATGCTGACCTATGCAGATATTAAAACGGAATGAACCTCAAATGAGATGTGTGAATATTAATTTTCAGTTTCCGAAGCCCAAGATTGAATATTTAAAAAAAATATTTGGCACAAGCGTCATTTTCCCCTTTATTGAGAGATTTAGTGTGAGAATGGGGTTCAGATAAATGAAAAAGTTGTGCGTGGATCTTACATTTTGTTCATTTTATTGGAAATGACACACGGAAGAATCGATTAACATAATCACCAACTTGGAGATCGCTGGGCGCTTACCGCGGTCACGTAACCAGACTTCCGGGTCGCAAAGGCCGCTGGGAAGTGTAGTTGGCTTGTGCTGAGCAGGTTCGCCGTTGGCGTCATTTGCAAACTCGCGGCTCTTGCCATTATGGCAGATGTATGCTTTGTAGTGCACTGTTTTAACAGACTGAGCTACTGCCGAGCACCTGAGTATTTATTTGAGTGCAACATCATGTTTCCCAGACTGACGGAGATTGCAAGAAACAAAGTACAAATACTTAAGTATTGAACTTGAGTAGAATTACTTTTAAAAGTACTTTTCTGTAATTACTTTGTACTTGTACTCAGTAGATTTTAAACAAAAATATCCGTACTTTTACTATACTTACTAGCATTTGCTTTTTAATTTCAAAATTACTTTTTGAGAATATTTCTCAGTCTACTTTCTAATTTACTCAAGTAGATATTTGGATCGGTACTTTGTAGTCCTACTTGTTTTTTGTTTTTTTTTTACAAATGTATTTACTCGTACTCGAGTAAGAAACCTGAATATTTTTTGCCATCTCTCCAGACTATACAACTATAGGTTTTCCGGCTCAATGTCCAAAGTATATAGGGACACTGTTGTGTTCAAATGTTCTTTGCTGTTGACCATGTCTATTCCAAAGACTGTCAGATTGAATGTGCAAATGCCAATGCCTGCAGCAACAAGAATTGGTTGTGATAACATGTATGTAATGTATTCCAACCTATATGCTATCATGTGCAAATCATTTATTCCTTCCGCTTTTCCGCTCGCTCCTTCTCTGGCTGTGTACACTGCTGCGGAAAACCATGAATTCTATTAATATTTTAGTATTTTTTTCCCCATAATTCCCCAAAATTCCAATGGAAAACGAATGCAGCGCAGAAGAAAAGGCTAACACAGCATCATATTTTGTCATTTGCTAGGGTCAGCGGGCGGAGAAAACCTGAATAGGGCTGCAACTAACCATTATTTGGTTCATTGATTGGTCATCCATCCAATATAGACGTTTTTGAATATTTGCAGCCCAGTAATAGAATTGTAGGTTGGGCAGAGCGAAGCTGCCCTAGCTGTCGAAAAGCTTTGCCCTACCGAGGGGAGAGATTATCGCAATGGAAGGACTCAGTCAAGCTGTCGTAAGAAGGAAATAATAAATACAGAAATTTGGGGAGAACCGCGAATGCCGGCATGCGCCTTCCCTTCCATTTGGATCAGTTACTTTTAGCGTTAAGGAAGGAGTTATCTGATCTAACGCCAATGCGTCGCTTATCTCGGGTGGTTATTTTGAGTTTCGCGCCATCGAAACAAGCGGCCACCACTTCCGGTGGAAACACCGTAAACCTGACCCATAGAAACTAGTAGTTTTGGCAACGATTGGTCAAATCTCATGCCCTGGCTGCAATCTAACCATCAATGGCCATACAGAACGCCTTCAGCACCTCATTTTTTGACGTACGCACACCAATTTTTTGGGAGACGGTGGTAAAGTTGTTGACATCTGCTGAGAATGAAGACTTGGGCTGTGTCCGAAATCTCCATGTGCTCTATATAGTGTACTCAAAGTATCCCAGAATGCACCATGAAAAGTAGTGAGCATTGATCTACCCTTGACCTCCCATTCTCCTCAGAATAATTAGTTTTAAACTGAGGGTCCGCAAACGGTCTGAATGTTTTGATATATGCATTTACCACGACCACACAAACATCGCGCGGCGGAAGTCAGTAGCGACCGTCCATGGAAAACGATTGTATAATTTTACAGTGACTGTGTCTGAAATTGCTCACTATCCCCTACTCCCTACTCCCCATAAAGTGCACTCACTTATAGTGCACTCAACAGCAACGGCCGAGATTTCGGACACTAAAGTTGGCGGCGTCAAAATTAATTACGATGTATTAAAAATATAATTATAAAATTCAACATCAGAAAAAGTCTAAAGCACTTACAGGTAACACTTCATAATAATGGTCTGCTATTAATGATTAACTAACAGTTAACTAACAGTTAACTAACAGTTAGTTAATGTTAGTTAACTGTTAATTTTGATTAACGTTTAACAGTTATAGTTAACTGTTAGTTAACTTAGTTAATTATGAATAGCAGACCGTTATTATGAAGTGTTACCTACTTACATTCATAACTATTTACCGTGGTCGGAAAATTGAACCACTTTCTTCATTTCCAACAACTCTGGGAAATTTCATCCAGATCCATGCTCAACTTTTTCAGTTATCCAGGGGACAAACCAACGTGGGTGAAAACATAAAGTAATGCGAGGCTGCCCCCTCGTGGAGGAGCTGGGGATTAGAGGGACTTAGATCAACAATAGCTGAGCTCAGCCATTATCAAGCTTTATTCTGACTCTTTATAGGGGCGTGTCGGCACATGCCGAGTCACCAACGGTGGCGGCCCAGAATGCACTGCGCTGTGCATTCATTACAATAATCTAATAATAATCTGCATGACCTGTTCCATTTACTCACTTTTGTTTGATACACGATTCAATACAGCCATCCCATTGGTCCAGAAGAACATGTGACCACACCGAGTGAGTAACTTCAAGTCGTATTTTCAAAATGTCGGCCCCCTGTTTTTAGCGAATAAACCCCTCTATTCATACATATTCATATGCAATTTCACCGACCGGCAAATTGCAAATCTGCATTGAGTGACACCGATCTGACAGCTAATCTGCATGTTGTACATGAAAACACCTTATTAAAAAATGAATCACACCTGACGATCATTTATTGAAGATATGGTATTAAAGCCGCTGCTGTACACTACTTCTTATCTCTAATACTACTATGTTTTTCGCTGCCAGATAAGCATATGGTCGGGGAGCTTATAAGTAACCCCATATAATTAATCATTAAAGTTACAATCTGTACGCCCATGTTTTTTTCTCTGGGCCTTGAACATTTCCACCAGCTCGAAGATCAGACTGATGCGCTCACTCGTGATGTCAATCTTTCTGTACACATGTTGGACCCTAACCCTAAAACTAGAGAGAAGAGTTCAGGCCACAGAGATTAAATGTTTCCGCAGGCTCCTCGGCATCTCGTATAGAGAGCAAATCACCAACGAAGAAGTGAAGCCAGAATAAAACAAGCCATTGGACCATATGAAGATCTACTAACCACAGTCAAAAAATAATAATAATAATAAAATGGTATGGACAAGTCACGAGATCCTAAGGACACTCAAAAACGATCCTTCAAGGCACAGTGCCAGGTGGAAGGAGGAGAGGAAGACAGAGAAAGCGATAACGTCCAAGAGAGGACAAGTTGCAGGCTGAGTGACACCATGCGAGTGGCCAAGGACAGACAGAGATGGAGAGAGCTGGTTGCCCCCAACGGTCAGCCAGACTATGGGAGTGATGATGATGATGAGTCCTCGTCACGCAAGAGATCCAAAATGATCTACACAATGTGGGAGATCTTTAAAAAAACATCTTTGCAGTAGCAGCCAAAATGTTGCTCAAATGAAATGAAACCCTAACCCTACGAGGAACCAATGAGTCCTACACTTTTCACAAGTTACTTTCTACTTTTACTCGAGTAAATTTGAGGTGAAGAAAACTACTTTTTACTGAGATGTCTGCAATTGACTACTTGTTACATTAACTTGGCCTTTAGCGACAACTGTTGGGAACTGTTGGCACATATGTTGGCGCCATATCTCTCTCTATCCCTCTCAGCCGGTCTCTCTCGCTCTCTCTCTTCCTTCTCTCGGGCACTTTCTCTCTCTCTCTCTTGGCGGCGCTCTCTGTCTCGGTCTCTCTCCCTCTCGGACGATCATTTTTTTTCTTTCTTTTTTTACTGAGAGATACTCAGCACTTTCGCTACTTAAGTAACTTATTTGTGGGGTACTTTTTTACTTTTGACTCTTGAGTAACTATTTGGATGACTACTTTAATTTCTATGGATACTTTGCCCATATCTGGAACTAAGTCACAGACACCATATGTGTTCTGGGTGGGGGGTGGTTACCAACTGTGCCACCGAGCCAGCACTGTTCAAGTTTAAGGCCCCGTCCCAAATGTAAGATTGGCCCTCGTCTTCGCCCCCGCCCTTGGGGATGCGCATTCTCGCGAAGATTGAGGGGTATCCCAATCGTTAATTTGTCAAGGGAGAGGGAGAAAACTCCCTTGGAAACGCCCTCGGGAGCTAGGGTGGTACTGACCACCGTAGAGCTCAGCTTAGAGCTCTAGGGCTGAAAACATTGCGGAACTTTGGAAATAATAATAGATCGGAAGAGCGTCGTGTAGGGAAAGAGTGTAGA
>OMKY01005006.1:3763-14756 GCA_900302395.1 Bregmaceros cantori
TCAGGGTGTTTCCACCTAGTAATCAACTATTTAGCAGCCGTGAGGCCCACCAAAATTATAAACATGTGATCTAGATTACAATTGCATTTAATTTGAATTTGAATAGTGCGTTGCACGCAGTATTGTAGTAATTTATTTGTCTTGTAAATGCATGCAGTTGAACAACATTATTCAGGAGACTTGCATATAATACACAGGCACATTTCTAGGGACTCGCATTGAACCAAATTCTCTCTGTCCTTGGCCACTCACATGGTGTCAACTCAGCCTGCAACTTGTCCACTCTTGGATGTTATCTTCCCATCGCTTTCTCTGTCTTCCTCTCCTCCTTCCACCGGACACTGTGCCTTTAAGGATTGTTTTTCAGAGTCCTTGGGAACTTCGACATGTCCGTACCATTTTAGTTTTTGTTTTTTGACTGTGATCACTAGATGTTCATATGGTCCAGTGGCTTGTTTTATTCTGGCATTCACTTCTACGTTGGTGCTCTCTGTATGAGGGGCATTTATCCAAATGTACAAATGCACAAAATACATCCATTGCATGTAATTTGCACAATTAAAAAATATCCCATGCAAAATAAGATATATATTATCATGATGTATGTATGTAATAGGGAGAGATTAATTTACTTTTTACTATTGGGTATTACTTTTAAGTAGGGTAGATTGCCATAATTTGGGCCATATTTTGCAACGTCCTAATGTGTGATAGTGAAATGTATGTTGTTGAACAGTTGAACTTAATGTTAGACACATTACCATAGTTTAATTTTACCATAGTTTAGAGAGGAGCCAGAGCCACTGGAACTTGGGTGTCCCCACATTAGACAGTGGCCCACATTAGGGCAATCCACCCTACATTTCAGAGCCTGTAATTATTTCTTGTACTTTGGATCAGCACTTTGTAAAAAAAAATAAAAAAAAACTTTAGTAGTACCAAATACAAGAGTATTTTTACTTTTACTCAAGTAAGAAATCTGGGTAGTTTCCACTCACTAAAAGTTTCCATGTGCTGCTTGAATGCGAATCGGTGTTTGCTAAACACAGAGTCTACATGTTCCACCGTGTGCGTATTCACAACAGCTGAACGCAGCTCGGTACCACAAGTTCCAGAACCTTCCAGTGTTGAGGGCGTGGCCCCCACGGTCACCTGACCACCACAGGAATGTCCCGGGGTCACCCGACCCTGCCAGTCTATATACGCCTCCTGCACCCAGGGCCAGCCCTCTGAACGGGGCTGCCTGCTGACTGCGACTGCTGAGGAGGACGGGAGACGACACATTTAAAGGGTAAAGCGTGGTGTCTGTGGTGTGGCTTGGAATCTGGTACCACTTTACAATAACACTCCCTTATTCATGCTCATAAGACATAACACTTGTAAATATTGTAGGAACTAATTATGAACAAACCATTAACAAATGTTTGTAAATGTTTAACATATAGTGTAAATGGTTGGTAAATGTTTAACATATATAGTGTAAATGGTTGGTAAATGTTTAACATATATAGAGTAAATGGTTGGTAAATGTTTAACATGGTTAACATATATTAAACAGTTTGTAAATGTGTAACATATTGCATTCGTTATGAAGCATTTATAATACTACAAATATTGAATGTTTAGACGTTATACGTTAAACAGACATTTGTTAATGTTTTGTTCATAATTAGTTAAAGAGTGTTATAAATGCTTTATGAATAAGTGACTGTTATTCTGAAGTGGTACCGGTATAATCTGTCTCCTGCACTCATTAGGCTTTGCCTGCTTACTGTCTGTTCTGCTCAAGATCCTCATTGTTGAGTTGGAATTCACTCTGACTGACTTCATACACTCTGACAGATGGTGTGTATTGCCCTAATGTGGGCCATTTTTGGCAGCTTCCTAATATGGGACAGTGAACAGTTAAAGTTAATGTTAGACACATAACATAGTTTGCTTTTGCCATAGTTTCACTGACATTCAATAGTTTAGGGAGGAGTCAGAGCCACTGGAGCTTAGGTGTCCCACATTGGGACAATCCACCCTACATAGAGGCATACAATTACTTTTCCAATCGATTCATTCTTTAAGACTGAAATAAATAACATTACACGTGGTACACACACATATTTCTAGAATTTCAACTAAATAGTGTAAACTGCGCTGCAGAAACATATAAAACTATGAATTAATGTGTTTTCCCTCTTTCTAACCACAGGGTAACTGCATCGAATTTGATGACAGATTATTTTAAATGTTAATAAAATAATAATAATAATAGCAAGTTCTAACTCACCGGTGTGTGTGTGTGTGGTTGGGTGGGTGGTGCAGGAGATTCATTTCACTCTGTAGAAGCTTCTAGAATTTGCTGAATGTCATTTTGGGGCTGGCGTGTCGGTGTCGTCAGAGCTTATAATATCCACACACACCAACCACAAGACTATCTTGGATGAATGAACTAGAATCTATTATAATAAACACAATAAAATGTGAATAATAAAAAAGAAGCCTATGTGATTCTCCCATGTTATATTACACGTATGAACGAAGCTGAAATGAAATCTGGATTTTTAGAAAATAAAATGTTACATTTCTATTGGATTTTATTGTTTTATTTTGTTTGCAATGGTTACATTGTTTTCATTGTTTTATTCTTGTGCTGTGTTCTATTGTATTTATTATTGTACACACGTTTTGAATGTGCTTTAGAAATAAAGGTTGAGTTCAGTTAACTTTAATGGGGCTTCACGTCCATTATGTAGGAGCAAATACAATGGACGTAGTTAGCCTGCCATCTGCTGGCGAATAATAGAAGACTGACAATGTTGTGTAAATATCACTCTCTGTCTGTTCGTCTGACCTCGGTGATACCACCATAATGGCTGCCGTCGCCAAGCCGTGACATCACTGTGTAACATCCCTATATTCTGGTTTAATGATGTATGCTCCTTGGTTCACTCGCTGGGGTGTATGGGAGTGACCTTTCAGTGAAAGAGCCCCAATCCTCTCTTTTTATTAAAACTTAGCCAACGCCTAAGAAAGTATTCATGGTGACAGATACTGTTTATAATTAATAATATCTGATGTACATTATAGACAATAAAATCCCTGGTACATCATACAAGACGTACATGAGTCCCAATCTCAGAATGGAAATGAACTGGTGAGACGACGGACTATGACATTTAAAATTTAATTCCAAGTCACCGAGCCTTCACACACACTCTCCCAGTCTCCCACATTGACTCAGAATGAACAAATAGAGCAACCCTATTAATACTCTATTAATAACTACTAGACTATTAATATGTCCTACTCACACTACAGTCTACACTATTAATAACCACATTCACTGAGATCTGAGCCGGAAGGATGGACGTTCTCAGCAGGGGGAGAACAGAGTAAACTGATAAAGACGCCGCGTCATCGCTCCGCCCGCTAGGCCACAATGCATTCTAATGGCGCTGTGCTCTCGATCACAATGTCCACGGTGTCGCCAGTTCTCCTCTCCACCCTTTCCGAGCTCGGCTCTATTCACCAGACAGACTTTGGTTGGCCCACGTCATAAGCTTCCCAAACCTGACGATTTATTGTTGCTCCCTGCTCTTGGTCTCTGTCAGATGTCCAAGGGAACAGCCGTCGGCATCGACCTAGGCACCACGTACTCGTGCGTGGGGGTCTTCCAGCATGGCAAAGTGGAGATCATCGCCAATGACCAGGGCAACCGCACCACGCCCAGCTACGTGGCCTTCACCGACACCGAGAGGCTCATTGGTGACGCCGCCAAGAACCAGGTGGCCATGAATCCTGCCAACACAGTCTTCGGTATGATATCAGAATCAGAATCCGACTTTATTGTCATTGTCAAGGATTAGAGCTCAGAACAGATTCATCCATTCATTCATTAATTGCCAACTAATTTGATAATCGGTTAATTGGCATAATAATCTTTTCCTTTTTTTGACCTGCAAGTTGAATATATGTTGCTCCTAATGCCAATCTGAATTCCCAGTGTTGTGTCCCACATCAATGTACCCTAGCACAAGCAATATATTCCACAATGCATTGCGAGACGCATTAATGGAATGACCATAACTACAAACATGGCACGGTGGGAATCAATAGCGACCGATCACAGCAAACAGATATAATTGTGGGCCTTCTGTGATTATTGTTGAATTTTATAATGTTATAATCATTTTGAAGACACCAACTCTAGTGTCCGAAATCTTGGCCATTGCTGATGAGCGCACTATAAGTGAGTGCACTATACAGGGAGTAGGGGATAGGGAGCGATTTCAGACCCTGTCAAAGTGTAGCACAGAACTGCAGGGTCTATGTAGACCCCCCCCCCTCCCCCACATTCTTTACTTTAGGCTGTTCTTTTACTTTTACTTTATACAACTCTGCAATGTCATTGGATTCAAATCTGTGAATCAAGATGTTCTCTGGCACACTGGCAGGAGCTATCGAAAGATATCGTGGTGGACGTTCTCAATGTGACTTTTTGATTCCCAGACGCCAAACGTCTGATCGGGCGCAAGTTTGACGACCCGGTGGTGCAGTCAGACATGAAGCACTGGCCGTTCAAGGTGGTGAGCGACGGAGGGAAGCCCAAGATGGAGGTGGAGTACAAGGGAGAGGTGAAGAGCTTCTTCCCCGAGGAAGTCTCCTCCATGGTCCTCACCAAGATGAAGGAGATCTCGGAAGCTTACCTTGGCAAGGTCACTCTCAAATATTTTAATTTTTTATATAAGATAAAAAACATATACATATAAGATAAAAAAACAAAAGGAAAAATAAGACAGTCATACATCCTATCATCATAATTCACACAAATGTTCATGATCCCATTGTTCAAACAACATTTCTCCTTATTGTCCATTCAGGAAGTATCCATATGGTAGTTCTCCAACAGTTCCATATATGGTCTTCACAATGTTCCCAGGTCGTTAGGCCCTTTGCTATATATGTTAGTCTCTCCAGACCCAGAGATTCAGATAAACCCTTCGTCCACACCCCAGCATGGGAGCCTCCTTATTTATCCAGAGGAGTGGGATTGTCCGCCTGGCTTGAAGAACCCAAAGTCCAAAAGTCTGGCTCAAAATCTTTGGAGTATATCCAAAACACACAGAGTTTGGTGCTCTCGGAGACCGTAATGCCCAACATTAGATGCATTCACAACCAAACATGTCTATATACTCTCTCTCACTCACCTCTCATTTCCATTGCAGACAGTGACTAACGTTGTCGTCACCGTTCCTGCCTACTTCAACGACTCCCAGCGTCAAGCCACCAAAGACGCCGGACTCATCGCCGGGCTCAACGTTCTCCGTATCATCAACGAGCCGACCGCCGCAGCCATCGCTTACGGGCTGGACAAGAAGGTGCTGTGACGGCCACAGTCTTTCACAAATTCAGCAGTTTATATATGCAGTCTGTGCTGTTAAATGCGAGAGTCTCAAAACGGGTGAGGCAGTCGGATGGTCAATTCAGACCAAAGGGACGGTTTGTACCCTATGTTCCGAAATCTCAGTTTTGAAATCTCTGTTCCGAAATCTCTACATTCCGAAATCTCTATCTTCCGAAATCTCAGTTTTGAAATCTCTCTTTCGAAATGTCTATGTTCCAAACCCCCCAGGCTCCGAAATCCCTATCTTCCGAAATCTCTATCTTCCAAAATCTGTTTCGAAATCTCTATCTTCCGAGAAGTTAGTTACCCTAGCCCTACTGTGGCTAAACCTGCTGTGGCTAATCCCTGTGTTCTGAAATTAAGGGTGTGATTGAAGTATGTTTTCTTCTAATTTCAGTTACAAATGTTACAAAAGTTACAATGATGCCTTGGCACATAACGTGCCAAGGCACTGAAATAATTTGTGGCAGGCAACTGAAATAATTTGTGTAGGGGCTGGCCCCGTGGTGCAGCAGATTAAAAAAAAAGCGCTGCTGCAAGCCACTGTCATACATAGTCATAGTCTTGTTGCTGTGGCTTAGATCACAGCACACATGGCACAGTCAGCTCGCTTCCCCTCACAGTCACATACTGCACGTCCGTGCTCTCTTATCCCGCTTTGACACTAACAGTGTCAACAAGATATGAAAAAAATGGCTTAAAGATAATAATAATAATAATAATAATAATAATAATTTGTGTAATGTTGTTCTATCTGCAGGTCGGTGCCGAGCGCAACGTCCTGATCTTTGACCTCGGCGGAGGAACCTTTGACGTGTCCATTCTGACCATCGAGGATGGCATCTTTGAGGTCAAGTCCACGGCGGGCGACACCCATTTGGGTGGCGAGGACTTCGACAACCGCATGGTGAACCACTTCATAGCCGAGTTCAAGCGCAAGTTCAAGAAAGACATAACCAACAACAAGCGGGCTGTGCGCCGTCTCCGCACGGCCTGCGAGCGCGCCAAACGCACGCTGTCCAGCAGCACCCAAGCCAGCATCGAGATCGACTCGCTCCACGACGGAGCAGACTTCTACACCTCCATCACCAGGGCTCGCTTTGAGGAGCTCAACGCCGACCTCTTCCGCGGAACGCTGGAGCCCGTGGAGAAGTCCCTGAGGGACGCCAAGATGGACAAGGCTCAAATCCACGACATTGTGCTGGTCGGTGGCTCCACGCGCATCCCCAAGATTCAAAAGCTGCTGCAGGATTTCTTCAACGGCCGAGACCTCAACAAGAGCATCAACCCTGACGAAGCTGTCGCCTATGGAGCTGGTCAGTTTTGCCTGTACACACCTCCTAAATATTTTACAATGAAGTACTGGGACTGATGAACAGGCACGTGCGTTGGTCTGGCGATGCCTGGTCGTTACACCACAAGGGGGCGCATCACAGATTATCCTAAAAACACGTTGAAAACGTGTATCTGGGTGAGCTGAGCAACATCATGTAAAAAAAATGGCAAAAAAAGAAAAAAATATAGTGTACAAATAAAAGTTTAAAGCGACTAATAGTTTGAAAAAGAAAAACGAATTACATGCAGGCCGAACTTGCGCGCCGCACTACCGTGTTTTGTGTCCTTGTCAACAAAACACATGTCAATAGAAACTTCAGACTCTCCTTTATCATAAAAAAAAATGCTTGTTTCTAGCTGTTTCCATTCCTTAGTTCTAGTGGTAGCTGTTTCCATTCCTTAGTTCTAGTGGTAGCTGTTTCCATTCCTTAGTTCTAGTGGTAGCTGTTTCCATTCCTTAGTTCTAGTGGTAGCTGTTTCCATTCCTTAGTTATAGTGGTAGCTGTTTCCATTCCTTAGTTATAGTGGTAGCTGTTTCCATTCCTTAGTTATAGTGGTAGCTGTTTCCATTCCTTAGTTATAGTGGTAGCTGTTTCCATTCCTTAGTTCTAGTGGTAGCTGTTTCCATTCCTTAGTTATAGTGGTAGCTGTTTCCATTCCTTAGTTATAGTGGTACTGATTGTTTCTAGCTGTTTCCATTCCTTACTTATAGTGGTACTGCTCACAAAAACTTGTGAACGACTCTTTGGCACTGAATGAGTTATGGTGGGGCCCGCAAAATCGGGTGCCGCATTTGAGGGCCCTGTTCTCGATGGACACCATGCATACGTTCTACTTGTCCAACAGCTGTGCAGGCAGCCATTCTGGCTGGGGACAAGTCGGAGAACGTTCAGGACCTGCTGCTGCTCGACGTCACCCCACTGTCTCTGGGCATCGAGACGGCCGGCGGCGTGATGACCGTGCTGATCAAGAGGAACACAACCATCCCCACCAAACAGACGCAGACCTTCACCACCTACTCAGACAACCAGCCTGGGGTGCTCATTCAGGTATATTTAAACTTTATTCACATAGCTACTTTCATACATACATTCATTCAAAGTGCTTCACATCTATGGCTAGCCTGGCAAGCCAAACCCAACGAATCGTCAACAAAATGCACAGCAAAGAAATGTCAGACTCTCCTGTTTCCATTCTTTAGTTATAGCCTCCAGCAGATGGGTGGTTAGACGCTGCCTTTAAATGGCACCAAAGGCGGCATATGACACCCTCTGATGGTCAGATAGCGGTACTCCACCCAATACATTTTTGGGGCAATAACGTGTCTTTGTCACTCAACTGTACTGAAAGAGCTAATCAGCTACAGCATGCATAAAGGCAGAACTATTACGGGCCTAACATCTCTTCATACTACCAGGTCTATGAAGGGGAGAGAGCCATGACCAAAGACAACAACAGCTTGGGCAAGTTCGACCTGACCGGCATCCCACCGGCACCGAGAGGTGTTCCTCAGATCGAGGTGACCTTCGACATCGACGCCAACGGAATCCTCAACGTGTCGGCCGTGGACAAGAGCACTGGCAAGGAGAACAAAATCACCATCACCAACGACAAAGGTCGGTGTCTCGAGCAGACAAGGTGGCAAATTTTAAAAGTAGGACATTCATCTTGAAAATTGACATGTTCGCTGTTGCCTCTGCCCAACTGAAAAATCCAGCTTGTACCAGCCTCTCCTTCCTTCTGGCAGGCACTATAGACAAGTTCGGGGGGTAGATCGGGTTAAATTTCTAGGCTCAACATAACATCCGGTGCCATATATTTCGCTGTGTCTTTGACTATTTTTCAACATGTCTATTCAGTGGGAGCACACACCTACCGTTAAAAAATAAAGGTAACTTGCGCTCTGCTATTCCACACCCAAATTTTCTACTGCGGAACTGTGCCCCACAAACACATGATTCAATAATCTGCCCAACCCGCAATTTGGTCGGAGTGGAGGCAGCCATCCTATTGGTCCAGAAGAGCATGCGACCACATCGGTGAGTAACTTGAAGCCGGTGAGAGAAGCGGGGTGCATAATGTGTAATTGGTTACAGAGCGACCACTAGTGATCAGATTTTGAATCGGTGTGCGTTTCGTGTGACAAATTCAGCCACTTTGGTCCACTATGATGACTTTACACGGGCAGCTATACGGACACTGGAGCTGCGTTTCAGACGACGGGACAAAATGTCAGACTCCTGTTTTGGACGCGTAAGCTCGTCTATAGAGCCCAGCAAGCCAAGACCTCAAAACTTAACAATTTCTTTCCCCGCGTGGTGGTGCTGTGGTATTCCGGGGGCATTGTGCAGCAAAGGTAGCATGTGATACAAGATATCAAGATGTGTGCCTCGACGACACTTATCGCACCTACTGCTCTGTGCTTTGATAACTTTATTTGATTGATTTTATTGCCACTTTTTGCAAGCCTGCTTAATCCAGACCAAATGATCACTCTAGTCGCGTGCGATGCATGGACGATTCATTTGTTCTGACTGCCAGGCTACCACATATGTGCAAATGGCGAATAACGCAGATTCCGATTTCCCCTAGGCCGTCTCTCCAAGGAAGAGATCGAGCGCATGGTGCAGGAAGCCGACCAGTACAAGGCCGAAGACGAGGCCCAGAGGGAGAAGGTGAACGCCAAGAACGCCCTGGAGTCTCTGGCCTTCAACATGAAGAGCACGGTGGAGGACGAGAAGGTCAAGGACAAGATCAGCCCCGACGACCGAAAGATCATCGTCGACAAGTGCAACGAGGTCATCTCCTGGCTGGACAGGAACCAGGTGAGCAACCACAAGGCTCGTTCCAAGATGTTTGTGTTACAATCAAGGCTTTCAAACAATATTTTTTCATCACTACTGTAATATAGCCCCAAAACACGGAACATCGGGGGTATAATGGTTTTGCTTGTGTCACGCCGCATTTTCGGGGATATACCTTTCGCAGTCTAGGCCTCGTGTTGGAAACGTTAAAATGAGTCAAGTCCAAAGGAAAACCTAATGATTAATCAAATGATAATATTATGATAGTCCATTCACCAAATTGTTGACATCCGTTCTTCAGACGGCAGAAAAGGACGAGTACGAACATCAGCAAAAGGAGCTGGAGAAGATCTGCAACCCCATCGTCACCAAGCTGTACCAGGCTGGAGGAATGCCTGGTGGTATGCCAGGTGGAATGCCAGGAGACATGCCAGGAGGCTTCCCAGGAGCCGGCGCTGGAGGATCCGGTTCCGGACCCACCATCGAGGAGGTCGACTAGACACTTCCCGCAGCGGACGCCATCTTTACAAACAACGTGATCCTAATAAAACAACATCATGGGACAACGGGAATACTGTCAAACGCTTTCTGTTCTTCATTTACTTTAGGAAATGAAGTGTCCTCTTGGGTTTATATGTGGTTTAACATTTGTTTTCTCTTCTTCAAAGCCTACAGACAGACAGTGCAGAGAAAGAAAGTTAGTGACAAAGAGCACAGTAAAAAAAACCATATATATATATATATATATGTAGCAACCTCTTAGTGCCACTAGAATTATTGTTAACTATCACAAACTCGCCTACCAGAGGCCCAGTCAGTGTAATCAAAACACTGTACTATTTACACACTAAACCTTTTATTCACCATTCATATCCAATGCAATGATTTGGCCCACCAATGTTTGTCTTTCTAAGATAATTTAATTGTAGAAAAATATAGGATAGAATAGATAGAAATTGTACAGACAGGATAGTTAGAAAAATACCGTTCAGAGAAATACAGTAGAAAACCTATCTAATGCACGTGTGTGTTCAAACACACATAGCTGTAACACTTCAGACATAGACAAATAGACCAGACAGGGACAGGCGCCAGACAGACGACATTCACACTTCTGTAATTATCCCCTTAATCAAAGTCCACTTAAATTGCCCGGGACTTTTAACAAGTGTAAGCGCGCGTTGGAGCTCAACCCAAGATGAGAGTGCACTGTCCGCCAGTCACTGTCCTCCAGTCCGCCGCGGGGTGTTAACGACCTCACCCGTTTCAGCAGCGCAGCCTCGCAGTGCTCCCACGCAGAACCCAGCCAAGCGCTCCTTCAGCTTCACTCGCCGCCGCACAGCACTCAGCAGCAACCGTCCAAAAGAACCGCCAGCGGGACCCCATTCGCGGGAAGCACCCGCAGGGCGCGACGCCCCTGGGCCGCGTCGCCCAGCGTCCACCCCGCTCTCCGGTCCCC
>OMKY01005031.1:1887-13238 GCA_900302395.1 Bregmaceros cantori
GTCTCTGTTGCGATTTGAACAGCTGCAGGTGGGAAATAATTTGCTGAAACGGATTCATTTCTGAAATAAATATTTAGAGATAATTAGAACTATTTAAGTGCAAGATGTTTTGTCTTCACTTTGTATAATAACAACATTTAGCAGCAAAATGTAACTTGACAATGACAATATGATTGATACTACACCGTTCACGGACGCACACACACATAAACATACACGTACGACGCTTAGTGCCGCAGGTCTTCGACATGCTTCTATAGCCGTGATAATCACACCAGCACAACATGACAACATAAGCTCCCACTGGTGCAGCAGGAAGCAACTTCTATAATGCTAATCAGGCCAAATTCCGCCCTCTATAGACGAGTTTGGGGGTACTCCCGGTCTCTGAATGTCACTTCCGGTGTCATTTACTTGCCGTGTATTTGCCTATTTTTTCAACATGTCTTTTCGGTGGGAGCACACACCTACAGGGTTATTTAAAAATTGTGGTGGTAACTTGCGGTGTGCTATTCCTCACCCAAATGTTACCATGCAGATCTGTGACCCACAAATGCATGATTTAATAATCAGTTCAACCCGTTCCATTGTCACATTCCTTTTGGAACGACTTATAGAAGCAACCAGCCTATTGGTCCAGAAGAACATGTGACCACTCAGTGAGTAACTTTAAGCCGGATTCTGACTGTATTGCATCAATATTTGTGTAAAATTATGAACGATGCGAGGGAGGTGATGTGTAACTGGCCACAGACCGACATTTAGTGGTCGGACTTTGAACTGGTGAGCGTTTTGTGTGGTTTTTTTGCGGTCCACTACGATGAGATTAAATGGAACTCATATAGACACCGGAAGTGTGTTTTACCCGGCAGGACAAAATGCCAGCCCTCTGTATTTCGTAGGTAAACTCGTCTATTGGCTGACAAGTCTATGCAATGACAGAAAACGCTGGCATAACATAACTAAGGTTACTATTTAATATTGCCGATTGACCGAACAATAAAGTTTTGATACATTTAATTAAGTAACGAATAACAATATGACGAATTGTGAGTAAAGAGTTGTGATTCTTTGTCTTAAATGTACTTAAAGTAAGGTAAAAAGTGATAAAAAAAAATCCACTCCAAAAGTAAAAACGTACACATAGAAATTGTAACAGTTACGTTGTCCGAGATGCCATGCAAGATTCGTAATGCAAAGACAGCACAGAAGAGTATTGGCTGTCCAAACCAAAGTGGAAAATGGGAACATCAACATTTTCCTAAGTAGCATCTTGCATATTTATCTCTCTTTTACTGTGTCACTCTCGTTCACACCCCACTTAACTTTCTCACACACACACACACACAATTTACAGCCTCCTCTAGCTTCCTCCGGTTTCCATGGCGACGGGTCGTGGGGTGGCGAGATTTCAAGGACAGGTGCGTTAGCATATGAGCCTTTGTTGAGATCATGCGTCTCTTAACACTGCTAGAGGATTGGTGGCACTTTATATAAAATGGAAAAAAAAATCACAGTGCAGGCGTTAGGATTAGTTCTATAAGGTAATTCAAGGATTTCATTTAAAATAGTCTACTTCAGTTTAGTTCATTAATCATTCATTGACACATTTTGTAAAATCCAATATATTAACCCTCAAAGTGCTAAGCCTTTTTTAGCATAGACTGTATATAAAAATGGACATCGCATTCATTTTGATGTTCATGCCTACTTCCGGGTTGGTATGGGCCTCAGGCTGGTGGAGCCTAGTCTCAGAAAACCGAGGCCTATTGGGATTCCAATACAAATATTCCAATCTTAGCAGCCTGTTTTAACCTATTTCAAGATCTTTCCTAATTGATTTTTTAATGTATATTGTCGGGATAATTATCGTTTAATTGTGTGAGAGGGGTCATAATTTCACAAACGCGTCAGATTTGGCATTAATCTTTTTTATTTCAGCCCCCCTAGGAGCGCATTCATCCTGACTCGTTGGCGCCCCTAGTGGACAGTACCACCGGAAGATGTCGAGTGTGGGGTCTCTCTCTCATATACTGTATAGCTCTCTCTATCTCTGCTTGTCTCAGATATACGGGTACTTTCAACAATGACGGCGCACAGTTGGCGCGTCTACTTTATATACAGTCTGTGCTTTTTAGGCTATTTATATTTACTATATAGGATTTGGGTTAGCCACGCGTGTGATAGGCAGAGACTGCAGAGGGTGGTCAGAGCAGCAGGGTAAATCATCGGTGTCCAAGACATCCCCATTCAACACAGTGTAAATAAGTGGGCCAGGAACATTGCAGCGGACTCATTCCCACCCTGCGCACCATCTTTTCTCCCCCCTTCTCTCGGGCAGGCTCTACAGAGGACTGTGCACTAAGACCTCCAGTCTGAACCATACAACATATGTCACTGCACTATTATTACTTTATGTTACCTGTTACCTATCCACTTCGTGCCTTGTGGCACATAACTGTAGGGAACAATGCAATATGATCTGAACCCAAGTAGCCAACAACAAACAGACAGTAAACCAGGAAACAGGTATAAACAGGCCCGAAGGCAATTTATTGCTGTTTAAGGGGGAGAGAAAAACCCTACTCTAACTCTAGGGACCTAAGAGTGGGGGGCATGTAGTGTATCGACTTTGTAGGAATGAGATGTGTAAATTAACTATGTGTAAGGGTGAATGTCGTTCGTGAAGTGTTGAGAGTGCGTGTACTAACCAGTCCAGCAGGGAGGGAAAGTCTAATACTTAGGGACAGAGAAACTTGGGGAATCCGAGATATCCTTATCCTGAGAGACCAAGGAAGGAGCCGTAGGAGACGAGGAGGCTGAGGGATCCAGGAGGGAGGCGAGGAAGGAGGCACTGGAGTCGAGGAAGGAGGCACTGGCGTCGAGGAGGGAGTCTGGTGAGGAACGGAGGAGAGGAGAATAAATAAAAAGTTCACAACAAAGAACTATGCTGGAGATAGCAAAATGCTAGTGTTTTGCAGGAGAGCCTGTCCGGAAATTACCACATGGGATCAGTACGTTCAAGCACTGAGCACAGGTCCTGGCTTCCTCTTATAGACTTCCTGGTTGGGCTGGGGATTGGCTGCAGCTGTTGATTGTAGATCAGGAGCACCTGAGCCAGTCACCCCAGTCTGCAGGGAGCCATGGAAAACCCGGAGTGGAGCCTGGAGCGGTGGATCCCTAACAACCTGCCCGTAAAAATTTAGAATGTTTAAAACCCACCTGTTTCAGCATAAACATGCCCCCTTGCAGGAGTCTGGCCGAAGAGAGTTCAACCCGCGACACGTCCGTGCGGGAACGCGCACAACACTTGAACCGCTCACACACACACACACACAACACGCAGAAAGGGAATGAGCAGCACAAACGGCAGGTCCTTCCCAAATTGTGTTTGCGGCATGCACGCCGACCCCGTTCCCCGAATGGGAATGCCGCAGCTTGCGCACGGCGCCTCCGTGGCTCGTGCCATGTAGACGGGGCTAGTCCCGTCTCATATAGCGCCATCAAACGCGTGTGTGAGATAATAATTTCAACAGATGCGAAAGTGTGAGAGAACGACTTGTACCGGTAGTTCCAAAACGATACGTTATAGTAAGTTAACGGTTGGCGCAGGTGCATGTCTGTTCAAACGGCAGGCGCTGTTCGCTGGTTGATGTAACGCACTCCTCTGACGTTGGTAATGAAAGGCGTTGCTTGCGCTGCTTGTTCTCCGCCCCTCCGATGCGGAGAACCTGAAGGATGTGTGAACACCCTTCACCCTGAAAACCCTTTTTTGTATAGGCGCAGAAACGGCGGGCCGATCGACACGCAGATAACATGCACTTTCAGTCTGAACGAGGCCAGAGAGAGTTGAATACTTACTAGTGTTGGTGTTAATTTGCGCTGTGTCAATTAGACTCTACAAAGCCCCGCCCAAAGTCCCGCCCACCTCATCCGTTCTCAAACTTTAGAGGACGCCATTTTCATTGCGTCGTGACTCATGCGGCACCCGACCCTTGGTTCGGACCGAGCTTCGGCTCGGACACAAGGGGTTTGGGTTGCAGCGATGCTGAGGCCGACTGGCTGCGTCGCAGGCCCTCGCGGTGTTCATCTGCTGAGATGCAAATGCCCGTCCCTTTACGGGCGTGGAGGCGGTGCTACCCTCCCTGGGGCATATGGATACCCACTGTCTCAGGTCGACATTTAACACAATGGAAAGAATTAATTCAACACCAAATCTGATAAGGACCAAATACACTTGGACACAGTGTTAAATTTAACTCTTTAAGTGTTGATTTAACACTGCCAAATTTACTGTCTACCAATGGCAGCGGCTGCCATGAAGGCGCTCAACCAACAACCGCGCTTCCAACTGAGCTACAGCCAGCCCCTATTGCTGGTTGTTATGCTACCATACTGCTTAGGAGTAAGGTAGGGTGGATTGTGTTAGTGTGGGCCACTGCCGAATGTGGGACACCACGCTCAACTAGATCTGGCTCCTCCCTAAACTCAGTCAGTCAGTCAAACTATGGTAAAATCAAACTATGGTAATGTGTCTAACATTAAGTTCAACTGACAACGCTACATTTCACTTTCCCACATTAGGCAACTGACTGTTCCACATTAGGAAGTTGCAAAAAAATGGCCCACATTAGGGCAATCCACCCTAAACAAAAAAAATTGATACTTGTGTATGATATGACTAATATCTGTGCCAGGGGCGGAGCCCGCAGCGCACAGATTATGTTTTCACCCGCGTTGGTTTGTCCCCTCGATAACTGAAAAAGTTGAGCACAGATCTGGATGAAGTTTTCCATAGTTGTTGGAAATGAAGAAAGAAAGAAGTGGATCAATGTTGGTGCATTTTTGTAGCCTATAAGTAACATTGCTCTGCATGAAAAGTGCTACATGAATAAAGTTTCATTTGATATTAACGGGTGAACGCGTGGCCGTGTTCTCCCGCAGCTGCGCTCGATGTGCATTAGTCTCCCAAACGGCCGATGCCATTTTTGACTGGCGGTGCCATTTCCGAACGTTTCCAATCGCGTCTGCGTTAACACACAGGACGTTCTTTTCTGCCCAAAAACTATCTGTGCTGCACGCTGGTTCTTGGGCATGTTTGCGCAGTGCTCGGGGAAGCACTAGTGACGGGTGCTGCCCCGTCACAACGCCATACACTCCCCCACTTCCAAAAATGGCACACTAAAACACTGTTTATAGTGTTAATTAAGCTCTCTTCTTAGGGGTCCGCGTTGGCTGAGTGGTTATGGACACCGCACCTAACGCGACCCCATTCATGTTAGTGGCGCTGCGTCTACCGCAGTGTCGCGAGTTTGACTACACTCGTCATATTGTCTGCAATGTCTACCCCCAACCCTTCTGAGGGTGAAATATAACAATTCTGCAACTCTTCTCAGCTCTTAGGCCTCATGTTGCAATGCATCCATGTATTCACTCATTTACTTGGAGAAAATTCATGATCACATGACTAGGTCACAAGACGGACCTCTCTCTGGAATACCAGCTATCTGAACGATCAGGTAAGCATTGTAAAATGTGCACGTCTTCTGCTCTGCCTCCACTTCTAACTTCCACTCTTCGCCTCTGCTCCCTGCCTCAGATCCTACTCTCTGCCTCTGCTATACTACTGTACTTCCGCTCCTCAACTCCACTCCTTGCCTCTGTTCCTCATCTCTGCCTCCGCACTTCACCTCTACCCCTGCTCTTCACCTCTACCTCTGCTCTTCACCTCTACCTCTGCTCTTCACCTCCGCTCCTCACCTCTGCCTCTGCTCCTTCCCTAAGCTCCACACCTCTGCCTCATATCCTCCCAGAGATGCAACCAAGTCACTCGTTCAAGTCCCAAGTCTTGTTGGGCAAGTCAAGTCAAGTCCCAAGTCAACTCCAAGTCAAGTCATCATTAACATTTTAGCTCCAGAATCAGATTTTAATAAAGTAGCAAAAAAAAAGCAAACAATACTATTATGAAAGCAAAGCTATTGCTTGCTTTTCACATTATTAAATCAGATTCTGGAGCTGAAATTACAGCATGTTATTGATGACTTGACTTGGAGTTGACTTGGGACTTGACTTGCCCAAACAAGACTTGAGACTTGAACGAGGGACTTGGTCGCATCCCTGGATCCTCCCCTATCCCTCTACTCCTCACCTCAGCCTCCACTCCTCATCTCTGCTCCTCGCCTCAGTTCCTCACCACTGCCTTCGCTCCTCACCTCTGTTTCAGCTCCTTAGCTCCTCACCTCCGTTCTTTCTTAACTCTCACGCTACTTGCAACGCGGTATTTGTCGTTTTGCTCAGTGTGTTTACCCACTCATTTTCATTGATTAAAAAAAAATGAACAAACATTTTCCCCACGTTTTTTTCCCCCAAGCGTCGCCGTGCAGGGAGAGGGGATTCCCACAGCTGGGACAAAGTCAGCTTGCTTGGCCAGTATGGAAGGTAGAGTCCTGGTTCATTTTCAGAGGAAGTAACTGACTATGTTTTACACTTTTAAAAAAAAAATGAAAATTAGAGATTTTCTTGGCAAAAGACTCTCAGAACAAAACCGGCTATCTGAAAATATATATCATGGAACGGGGTTTCGAATTGGGTCATTCGCACGTTCAACACACACGAGATAATGGGAAAAAAAATAAAGCCATTTATCGAAAATTACTGGATCAATTTTTCCCAAACGTTCACATTTCATAACACACACATCCATTTACATACTTATAAAAAGTTGAAAATGTTGTTCCATACAGAGGATTGTATTTTTTTCATGTTTTCTTTTTTTATGTCTCATGTTTAATTCTAAAACTTCACTACAAAGGCATAGACATTTTGATAGATATGTTAGTTTGAAAAAAAAAGGAGCCAAAATGTGTATAGCTATGACTTTGTTTTATATGTTTTATCCAGGGTTATTTGAAGCATGGAAATCAGCTATGTGAGTGGCTGCTTTAGAGCCGGCCTACAGGGGGTTATAAACCAAATATGCAGTGTATGTCATAGGCTAGCATGCACATTTGTCTGGATTGCCAGGCTAGAAATCATCGGATGAGGGGTCTGGTCATTACCATATGAACATAAAGAAATGAATTAGCCAATACGCCTTTAATGGAGAAACCAATTAGCTACTGCACGGACATACACACATACAGACACACACTCAGCTCACACAGGCCATCATAATTCTCTCTTCAGTGATAGCATCTTCTTTCGGTGGATTATGACAGCTTCCACGTGGTGGACAGGGGGGTTTGGGGAAGCGGTGGGGAGGTGATTGGTGCGGGGTGAGTCTATGTGGCGTTTTCTCACCTGAGAGATGCGTGCGTGAGGGGAATGCAAAGTGGTGGAGGCGTAGCTCGTCCCTGCCAGGCGACACACACACAGATACAGCGGCAGCCGTCTGAAAAGCATTCTATTATGGGGAGCAGTGTCCCGTGGGAGACGCTGGAATATTGTATTTACCTGCCCAGGGGGTGTGAAACAGTTAATTTAACTGAATTTCTTTGTTGCATATTGTAATCTGTCAGCGCACAAACGATGCAACTTGTGAGGCTTGGAATCAGTGATCAATTGATAGTGTTGTGACCGTAAAATACTGGTCTTATCATGTTTTCACAACGAGACATGGTTTAACAAATACACATAGAATCATTTCCCAATTCATCAAAGGCCATCTTACCAGACTCTCCAATGATGGTGTGGATGTATTCTCCATGGTTTATTCAGGATACTTCAGGACATTTTATCAATTGGCATAGGCAGTTACAGAGTGGGGCACCCATTGTCCGTCCACGGGACCAGCATCCGAGGCTCTCCGCCTCACCGCCCCTGTTACGCTACTTTCAACTCCGCCCACATCATCAAGACAGACGAACCAACAGAAAGGCAGACAGGTGGGACGAAGGATAGATGCTATTTTTCGGATTGACAGAACATTGGTGGTTAGGAAACAGTGACACCTTATTTTTCTTTATGTAGCTAAAGGTGCAGATTGTAGCACCATCTTCTCGTCAGTTCTTCGCATAATCACTAGGTTACTACTAAGGTGCTCAACAGACATTGCTCAGTTTTGGTCATTAGTGTTGCAGGTGCGAACGTGACTGTGGATATTGGTAGATACATAATAAATAATGTGCTTCATTTGTATGACAGGAATAAGGTTATTTAAATACCTCAACAGTTTCGGTCGCTGTTCTGCGTCCTTCATCAGGAAGTGGCGTCCGGTTAGCATGGTGACGCCTCAGCTTTATCACTTCCTGGTGGGCGTGGTCTGACTGGGTTTCCCGCCAGTCTGACCACGCCTACCGCTGTGCAGGGGCCGTTGCAGGATAGAGTCCCAAACACGTGAAAGAGTGTAAGCTCCTTCGTCTCTGTTGATGGTGTTCTTGCCACGCTTCCTAATTTATATTGCTTCTTTGATCCATTGTTGATATCTGTTGCTGTCTGTTGTGATGACCCTTGTGCTGTCCCAGTCCATGATGTGATTGGTCCTTTTACAGTGGTCTGATATGGCTGACTTGAGATTAGTGTTCATAGCTATCTGCTTTTGTGTCTGTGTTACGCGCCCCATTGTTTCTTTTTCACATTCTTTTTGGTGTTCTACTCTCCTAGTTTTGAAACTCCTTCCTGTGTCTCCAATGTAATATTTTTTGCATGTCGCGCATGTTATTTCGTAAATTGTGTTGCAATTCTTGTCTTGTGGAATTTTGTCACAAGACGTGTTTGTCACGTGTTTGGGACTCTATCCTGCAGCGGCCCCGGGACAGAGGTAGGCGTGGTCAGACTGGCGGGAAACCGAGTCAGACCAAACCCACAAGGAAGTTATAACCGCACGCCACTTCCTGATGAAGGTCATGCAAATGAAACACATTATTAATTAGTACATTATTTGACAGAATAAACAAAATTTATGAAGGTAGAAACATAGGTGGCCAGTATATAGATAGACCGAGAAGAAAATTGATTTATTGGCATACTTTTTGATAGTTATATGGTTAACTAGAAGCACTCAGAGAGTGCAAACCTGCGGCAAGGCCATGGGGTCACTGATTCCAAAACGACGCTCTGGAATCCTATACTTACACACTTGATTGAGATGGCGACCTAATCGGACGCGCCCGCCGATCGCCTCCCGCTAGCCTCGCTTTGCTGCTGCCTGCTTGCTTCCCCCGCACCCCCCCTTGCCCTCAGGGCGCCCCCGAAGCCCTCGACTACGCCACCTCGATAGATATGGCGTTGAGCACCCCAGCACCCGCCCACCCCACCAACTTATCTGGCTGGCGCACCCCTAAGCTAGTGAAGGAGCTAACTGCTCCTGCTAGCTTAGGCTAACCGGTGTGCTACATCTGCCCGGCCAGCCAGCCCACTGAGACACCTGCCACGGACGTGGAGCACTCTCCTCCGGCCGGCCAGCACCACCCACCCTCCCGTGACAAAGCGCGGTCTGGCGCACCGCTCACGGGACTGGCGGTGGTGCATATCTGAGCTGCAGAGCGGCGCCCTATCCACGGCATTCCATCACCGTGACAGCCCCGTTCAACGGCCTGCCAATAGTGAAGAGTGCCAGGCACCCTACCTTCGTCCCCGTGGTTCGTCACGCGGAGTGCACTCTGCCCATGGGGCTCGTAGAAGTAAGCCTGGCGAACCCATCCTGGCCAAGGTGGACCCCTGCTCCAGCCCCTCAGACCTCCGCTAGCCTCCCAGCCTCACCGCTAGCTACCTGCTAACGGCTAGCTCAGCTCACCACCACTGACTATCTGCTAACGGCTAACCGCGCGGCTAAGGACAGCTCATCATGCCCACGCTATCACGGCTACCGGTCCCCTACCAGGCTGGCGACAGCGCCTGCCAGAGCTGCTCGAAATTACTAAAGCGAATCACGGCTCTGGAAAAAGGAATTGATACTCTCCGGGCAATCAACGAAGGAGAGGACTATCTATGCGAGATAGAAGCATCTCTTTCCACCAGCTCACGAATGACCCATCCAAGCCAAGAACAACAACAGACAAAAACGGTCATTTTCGGCCCTTTAAAACCGGCATCCTTTGGATCCAAAGTGGACCTTGAGGATACGATTCCTTGGGATCCGGTCAAGAACGTGCGGCTAGTACCCAGAAAATCCCGACTCGGCTGCGTCTGGAAGGCGAGTCAGCTTTCCCATCTCTTCCTGCTCCTGGAGGAGCACCCTTACAGCGCCGCAAGTCTGTTTCTAACAAAAGACTGGAACTACTGAAAAAAGCCGACAAGGTAAAGACTTCAGTTCCTCCTCCGACTCTTCAAATCCGCTCCCACCCACCAAAGATGAGGTTCCCCCTTTCAAAACGACCCCGAAACGGCTACTTATCGGCGATCAAAATGTAAGCTTGATTTCAATCACACTACCAGAAACCATAACCTACTCTTTCGCTGATGCAAACATTGCAGAAATTAAGCGACAAGTGCCAAAACTTCTCGCTAAATTTCCCAAAATACGCACAGTCATTATTCACGCAGGAAATAATGACGCCAGGCGAAGACAGAATTCGCTATTCATGTCTAAAAAGTTTAACACGCCAAATAAACAACGAATTTAACTGTCATTGTGTTCTGTCCAGACTTTTCCATCACTGCATAATGGTTCTGAAAAATGTAGGCGTATATATGCTACCCATCAATCAATGGAAACCTTTGCCTCACAGACCGGACACAGATTTGTTTCCAACTTTGATTCATTCTGGAAACGCCCTGATCTGTTTGCGTATGCAGGTCGAATCAACTACCGCGGTGCTGAAATTATCAGGGACAACATTCTCCAATATTTAAACGCATGATTCGCCCAGAGCGGTTTCTCACTCGCCACCATCTCTGTAGGGGAGCAGGTGAGGAATGTGCAACCGATCTCTCCCAGAGTACGAATTTCCCTTCATGACGCCGGGTTGCCATCAAGAAATGCGCCACGTATACGCCCAACGCCCCTACGCCACGCCAAAAAACAAAGGTGTTGCAGCCATCGGTGCATACCCCACCAGGCAGCGCTGTCAACGCCACAACGCCGCGCGCTGGAAATATATATTTTTGATTTTCAACGCCGCGCTGCACAGCGCGAGGGGGCAGGGGGCCTTTTATTCCATGGTTGACAGGCATGCTGAGCAATTGAATTGGTGAACCCACCACGCGCTTCTAGAGCCGAGGTATTCCCTTCACTTCATGGAGAAAAATAAAATGCAAAAATAATGATAAATAGATTTTTACAGCACCAGCCACGGGCACACGTGTGTGTGTGTGTTTGTGTGTGTGTGGGTGTGTGCAACGGCCATTTGTCTAATGATCGGCCAGAATTCTGTTGCCGTTCTTCTCCATTCGGACACAGCGGGCGTGACCCA
>OMKY01005126.1:5711-15804 GCA_900302395.1 Bregmaceros cantori
GGGGGGGGGGGGGGGGGGGGCAGTGGTGTGCACGCACACGCAGACACACACCAAATATTGACCCCGCTGTCGTCCCCACAACAAGCCTACTGGCGGCGTGTGTGTGTGCGAGTGCCCCGTCCACAAGGTCATGTGTTCCTTGGCAACACCTGTGGTGCAACGCGGCTTTTATAAATACATACAGACACGTGCACACACCCACACACACAAACGCACAATAGGACGAGTAGGGACTTGTATTGTATTGCAAAAAAAAAATCAATGTTGCCGCTTATTAACATGCCCGGACATAGGTGTAAACAGCTCCAGACAAAATCTGAGATTACACCTTCCTATGATCCTATGAGCTTTAACATGACATGCTAGATTTGCGCTCGATTACAACATTGCACTTTGCTGCTCCGATGGTACGACCATCTGACCACTATCATGTGTTTACTGTGTTGTCATATGTTTGCTGAGTGTGGCTGAATGTGGTGCTTGTTCCTCCTGCAGTGGACCAGCCAGCGATGTAATTCATTCATTTGAGAGTTTGGATGATTTTATAGTTCAGTTGTATAGTTGAATTTTTCTCATCAGCTTCATGCGTGTCTCTCATTCTTATTCCTAGATCGTTTATAGCTAATTCATCCTATTGGGAGATACAGTAAGGAAATATTGTTTGAATGATTGAAACACACATATAGGAACTGGCAAAGACAGAAAAGACGGGTTTCGACTCTACTGTAAAGTAGTATTGCATTTGAATTGTACCATACAAGTTCAATCCCACTGCTTGGATAAGTTTCACATGACATAACCTATGTAATACCACCAAGAGAGTCTGTTACTGGTCGTGAAAATTGTGTTGATTGAATATGGAACGACCGGAGAGCCACTGCCTGGATGACTCCATGCCCAGAACAATTATATTTAGAATATTATTACACGTGTGATGAATATTGTGATTGCTATTATATTTGTTGCTATTAAAATGTTTTACTTTTTTGAAATGTATTTTCCATAGCAATCACAATTAAAATTGGGGTACATTTTTACGCACTTGTTTATGTATGCAGGAATTCATATTTAAACTAATTTGATCACTGATCACTGGGATGTTCTTTCAATAAATACCAAGATTTAAATCTACCTCTTTGGCAGGAAGAACATATTTGAACCAACAATTTGAAGATGTTAAGTTTCACACGCTTTCTCTTAAACTTTTCCACATGCACATACACATTCACACGCACGTGAAGATCTCAGTTCCAGACAATGGTTCCAGAGTCCATTGGTGTGATAGGTCAAAAGTACAGTCACTGGAGCGGTGACAGTTTATAATTGTTAAGGACAGGGCTCCGAACTGGTTCAAGGAACGAAAACGAAAACAGGAAACGAACGGAAATTTATGGAATTTTATGAGGAGCGGAAACGGAAACGAAAAAAAGATGTATTCAAATGTTCCGGAACAGAAACGGAACATTATTAAATCCACAAAACCGTTTTTTTCTGTTCTCTATATATTTGAACATTTCCACAAAACCGTTTTTTTCTGTTCTCTATATATTTGAACATTTCCTATGTCTGGGAGACTATTTCTGGTTGTGCATCCATTCAATTTTCACTGTCAGTTGGTGGTGGAACGGTTCCGAGAACGAAAGCGTTAAACAGAGACCTGCCTGAACCGTTTGGAACGGAACGTTTCAAAAATAATTCTGTTTTCAAGCCCTGGTTAAGGATACTGAAACGGGTAAGAACCACATTCCCGTGATTGGCAGCTGGCTGATGAATGAACGTCTGTTTATTTGTTTTTTTAAGTCAAACAACAAATCAGAGACAATTAAGAAGGTAATTCAATGCAACAATGTATATAAATAAAATAAAAATAAATTACACAAGGCAAATCAAACAGACAAGGTCAAGATGAAAATGAAATAAGCAAAGTAAATCTCTAAGCATAACTCAAAAGTCTAGACATGTTCTGAAGAAGTTTGAGGAAGTCAAGACTTATTTTTCTTAAGACTTATTTTTCTTAATGCATTTTTGTACCTTTTTTCAATATGTGAATGTTTGGGCTCTGCTTATTTTCTACTTCAATGTTCCAGATTTTTACGCCACATACTGAAATGCAGAGCGATTTCATTGTTGTTTGTGGACATATACCCTAGTTTTGAAGTTTAACTGTCCCCTCAGGCTGTACCCTCCCTCCCTATTGTGTGGATGTTTCCTGGAAGTTGTTTGATGGTTTTGAAGATCAACAATGTATTCAAATATATTATACATATGAAATGTGTAGAATTTATAGATGTGCAATAATTTAAACAAAAGTAGGTAGCTGCATACATTTAGGAACACTGCTATTTTGCTGATTTTGATAGCTTAGTACTAATTATTGGAAGCCAATTTGCTTGGTTGAACCTTGACAAACACACACAAAGGTGTGTACAGAGTCCTGCGCACTGAGACCTCTAGACTAGACCCACGTACAGTGATGCTACTGAATTCAGACCTACTTAATATGTTGACATGTTACACATGCTGATTCCATGCCAATGCCAACTTATGTGCTTTTCTTTCTTTTGAGTTGACCTTGTGTAGCTGTTGATCTTGAGAGAGTTGTTTTGTGGCCAACTAAAATTCCATGTGTGTGTACTACTGTCACGCATATGCAATATGGCAAATCAAAATGAATCTTGAATCTTTATGTCATTCATGAGAAAAGGTATTTAAGGTGTCCATTAATCAAGCGACTGTGGATCGAAGCCAAATGAACAAAATAAGTCACAAGGCTTCTCAATCTGTTAACAGCAGAAACAGCAACACATGATATCTCATTTGCATCTGATGTGTGGCATGTTGCCTCAAATCAAAGTGAAAGTAATATGTTGTACTTTTGTGAAAAACAAAAAAAGGGACAATGACTATTATTTATTACCACCGAGAATCAGGCATGCATGGTGTAGGTGCATTGACTCCCGTGGCAAACTTGTCAATTTCTCACGGTGTGGTTCTGCATTAAAATAAATGGTCAGTTAGCATAAATGCCACATATGTGTGTATTCTTGACCGTCAATAATGTGATTCTTTTGTTATTTTTTGGGCGCAAGCAGTGTTTTTCATTTTCTTATTGAGAGAGATAGTGACAGGATTAAAACGGAAACAGGGATGAAGAGTCAGGGGGAGGCATTGCAGAAAAGCCAGACAGGGAATTTGAACCTGCAGCACTGCTCGTCCTATGGTCTCGGGGCACGTGCTCTCTACCCTCTCTGCCACCGCGCACCCCCGCAATAATGTGATTCTGATTTATTTACTTCCTGTGGTCTCTGCTATGTAATTCTCTTTTTCGACACTCTACAATCCATTTTAGTTAGCAATATTAAAGATTTTGTGACAAATATCATAGACTTGACTAGACTTGAGCGTACTTCCTTTTTCTTAATGATGCTACTCATGTAATTTTGACACTCACACAGAAGACAAAGACTTATCATCTTGCTGCTGCTGTGGTTGCCGTGGGGGAAAGTTGCTCCACTTGTCTCTCTGGAGCAAAGTTGAGCTGTATCGAGTGACACACAATAACCTGCTTGGCCGTCGCACCAAGGTCACTCCACCGTACCACCGACGCTCGTACACACAGCCAGCTACGTCTTCGGGTGGTTAGTGTGCCACACAATACAGTGAACAGACCGATAGATGATGGTATGTTTTAGTTTTTTTCTTAATACTCCAGTAATCGGGAATACATATTTACAGACCGATAATATAAGGTACTTTATTTCGTCACACATACATACATGTACAGTGAAGCTCTTCCTCCGCATTTAACCCATCCCTGAGGAGTGGTGGGCAGCTGTGTGCGCAGCGCCCGGGGGCCAACTTCAGATTGTTGAGGCAGTGCCTTGGACAGGGGCAGTGACTGGAGCAGTTTAACTCGAACATGTTTTTGGTGGTGGGGGAAACCCGGAGGAAACCCACGCTGACACGGGGAGAGCATGTAAACTCCACACAGAAAGGACCTGTCCGGGTTGGGATTCGAACTCAGGACCTTCTAGCTGTGCTAACCACTGTGCCACTATGCCGCTCCCATGCCGGTGGCTGCCATGTGAGGTGCTCAACCACGACTCACTGGGAGCAATTTTGGCGTTCAGTGTCTTTCCCAAAGATGCTCTGAAGACTGTTGGAGTTGGGGTTTCAACCTTCTGATTCAAAAGGCCACTCTCCCAACTAAGCTACAGCCCCCCCTTTATTCAACAAGTTGGAGAGTATCGCGCTTAGCAGTCCCAGTGCGCGTGGATGTGACTGTATTAGATTGCCACACGCTTATAAGGTATAAATTGTATTATTTTTGTTATGCTGGCTCTGTGGCACGGTCGGTTAGACACCTGTGGCTCCTGTTCACAGCATACGCAGCGTTGTTAATTTGCTTCCCCTCACTGACATCTGCTGCAGGTCTGCTTTCCCCAGCTCTGTCACCACCCCCCACCCCCTTTCACGCTAACCCTGTCAATAAAATTGCACTTGCACAAAAAAATTGGAAAAAAAAAGAATAATATTTTGATGTTCTAATTATACAATTCTACTGCTAAGAAGGTAAATTCTATTCACACTACAATTCCCAATTTTTAAAATACTATTATCTAAACATATTATGTTTACATATTACTTCTGCAGAATCTTTATTCTGTGATTTAAGCCTGTGTTTTAAAAATATTTCCGAAACTATCTTGCTTTGTGTATTCTGTCTTTCTTTTTTGCTATGGTTCTCTTGTTTGACTGTTGGTTGAGTGAGTTTCCATGGCATGGGACCAGATAAACCCTCACCCCCCCCCTTCCCTCCTTAGGATCTTTGAGTTGTTAGTGAACTTTGGTCACTAAGGAATGAATGTCGTAATCTTTTCTCGAAAGTGGGTGTACACGTGTTTTGTTTGCTCATTGTACCGACGTTAACCTTCATTGATTGAGATGAAGAAGCAACTTTCTCCAAGGTTGTTTACAAAGGTGAACCATGAATATAAAACCAAATGAGGAATTATGTATCTTTCTATTCTGTCATTGAACACCCATACACAAAGAGGATTCAAGCAATCACAATTTCCAGCTGGGGATTCAGCAATGGGGGTTGTCTAGTCACCTGCAGGCTACAAAGTGTTTCTTTCTTCCTGTCGGACAAAACAAACAAAGTGTCTCAGACTCATAAAAGCCTCTTTAAACAAACATAAAACACTTGTTTGCCTATAGACCTCTGTCTGATTGAGGCTATTGTCCAGGTAACAGCTACAAGTCAAGTCACTCATTACATATTGTAATATGTAACAGAATCCCATTACCACAAGTAACACAATTGATTACTTTCAGTAGATTACTTTAAAATTACACCTGAATTATTTCGCTTTGGGAATTAATAACAGATTCTGATTCTGAATCTAATCAACATGATTGTTGTAATCCCTTATTCCTGGCAAATGTAACTGTAATCTACATTACATATTTTAAAATGCATTTGTAAGGGACTACAGTTAAATTTTTTTGTAATCTGTTCACTGTAATATTATTATTACACGTAGCCTGTTACTTCCCAACAGAGATGGCAAAAGTTACTTTCTTACTTGAGTAAAAGTAAAATACATTTGTACAAAAACAACTCAAGTAAGATTACAAAGTACTGATCCAAATAGCGACCTTGAGTCAATGTAAAAAGTACAGGCTCTGAAATATACTCAAAAGTATTTTCAAAAGTAAAAGATTCTAGAGACATTTGCCCCTTTTGTCATGAAATAATCATTTCTTAGCTTGTCATGTTAGTATAATAATGCAGTGGTGTTCACATTAGACTGCATTACCTAATGTTAATAGTTGTTATAGAACACTGTTATTGCACAAACAAAATAAAGTATATTTATATAGTCTATAAAAAGTTACAAGTCTGTTTTTGAAAAGTTGGGAGTAGAAAGAACAGACATTCGTGTTTGTGAAAATGTAGTATAAGTAGTCACGAGAGGTATAAATACTTCTAAAAGCACTAGTTACTTTAAAATGTACTTAAGTTCAGTACTTAAGTATTTGGACTTCATTACTTGCCATCTCTGCATCCCAACCACCAGGGTTGGGAAGTGATAGACTATTGTGAAACAGCAGTGTCACTTTCCCGCTGTCACATGCCCTAAACATAGCTGCCAGTGGCTCTGACAATGATTTCAGAGTCACACGATCCTTTGCTGTAGTGCCCAGACCTTCTCTTCACTCAGGTACAACAGAAATCTCGGGACAAGGATAAAGACATGGCACCTGAGGTCACCGCTGGACTGATAGTACTGCACACTGGGGATTTGCCCGCTGGCCTGCCTCCATCTTGTCAACTTTTTGTGTATTGCAGTTTCACATTTGGATCAGTACTTTGTAGTCATACTCAAGTTGTTTTTTTTCAGAAATCTATTTTATTCTTACTTAAGTAAGACATTTTGGTACTTTTGCCATCTCTGATTGTATCACACAGGTATGAGATATAGTATGGCCTACAGTATTTATATAACAACATTTTTATGTAATATTTTATTTCCAAATTTAAATAACACGGCGGAATGAGATGATGGCTTATTACCCCATTGTTACCTACTGTCACTAGATCAATAGTTCTTTTGATAAGCATTTTGGGGGAACTTATCATGATGCTTCTGATAGTGTTAAAATGTCTCCTGGTGCACATTGATCGGTGAAGCGATCAAAAAATAAATACAAAATCAAATAAAATTCCCCAGTCCAGCCCTGACTGAGGTGAAGAGTTTTCTCCATTACGCGAAAATTCTTTTGGTATCTGCCCGTCTGCAAACCAAACTGCTAGAACCTTGGAGGAGACAGTTCAGCATGTTCTTATGCATTTTGTTGTGCATGTCGATCAGAGAAGAGAGCTGGAAAGATTACATGGGAGGGCCTAAGATATGTTGGACTTCGATGTAATATAAATAAAGCCAGTTGAGGGCAGTAATACGCCCAAGTAACGTCTACTTAAACTGCCAGAAAGTAGTAGAAGAAGAACTGTTTCTAAATTTTTTGGTTTAGAAACAGTTTAGAACGGTTGTTTTTTTAAAATAAAGGAGCGCGGCTGCTTATTTGTTTTGTGAATTCCACCCCAAAACATGGTTTTATTAAATTCATTGCAGTGAATTGTGCCTGCCTGTATTGTGGGCAACACCATTACCCACAAATGCAGGAACATCACCACTGAATAAATACCCTCAGCATATCCAGCCTAAAAACATAACAATGTGGGATTTTAAAATGAACTTAATTACCAAAGACCAACAATATTTCATTTAGATACATTTTATTCACTGCTGTACATTCAACACAAATATTCATTCAGCACGTATACTTCATCAATCATTAATTACATGATAGTATTTACCCACAGGATTTTTAAGTGTGCATAGTTTAGAGTGCCAAATACATCCTCTCAACAGACGTTGAGAGGATGAACGGATGTTTGCTATTTCGGAGAATTATGGAAGGACATGGACTCCTGAGCTAAGTTGATTAAGAGACTGTTACCAGATGAAGAAGATCCTTGGTTGAACTTTTCATTTTAGTTGAAGGCATTTCAGAAAACCCTTATTTTGAAAAATAAACCTTTTTTGGGAGGTTAAAACTGTGTTTGTGCATCTCTTGTCCTGCCCTGCGAGAGTAACCCTCTCATGATGCCACAACATATAAACAGTTGCTATATCTTCCTTGACTCTTATGTTTTGCTGAGCAATTACATTACAATTACCATGCATTAGTCTCTCCTGGAAATCACCTAGCTACGACCTCAGAAACAGCTTGATATGAGATTTATTTGAGACAGATCCAAGGACCACTTTGTCTACTATTTATGTTCGTAAACAGATCCTAAAAAGGCATCTGTGCAGCCGTTATGGGAATGTGACTTGTAGAGTCATGCCTCCATTGTCCTGATTGGCTACAAGACATCATCGGATGTTCCCTCCCATCAGCAATAAATCAGTGATGCTTCCTCATGTGTGGTGTTAGGCCATGTTTTCCTGCTTAGCTCATAACTTAGCTTAGCTAGCCGATACCCTGCTAATGTCCAGTATAGCTTAATAAATGAACCCTCTACACATATTCCCGTGTCAAGACTGGTCATTTCCTCTACGTGGACACCTAATCTGTGTTGCCATTACAGCAGCTCAGTTGGTGAAAGAGAGACACAACTGTGTACACATCCGCTTCAGCTTTGCAGATGCCAGCCATTCGGTCGCAGGTCAACTAATGTGCCTCGATTTACCATTGAATTGAAAATGAAAAAGAAAACTCTGAAATTGTTTATCCACAATTGTTAATGTGGAAATCTACAAAATATCCACATAGCGCACATTCGTAAGGGTTGTGGGAATTAAATGTCCATTTTACATTGCCAAAGAAGTGCCCTGGAGTGAATCCACACACACACTCAAGCTATCCTGGTGGCCAGGTAAGTTGTCTTCCTCCGAGGACGTGCAGGTGTAGGTGGTAGACAGATTGTGCTCCATGCTTCCCATCGTTGATCACTGCGAAACCCAGATCAACCACAGTGGTCACCATTGACAGCCAGAGCATCGTAACTTCTCAGTTGACCACCAAATGTAGAAATCTCAATTGTTGTGATGAGATGCTAATGTTTCCAGCTGGGTCCTGTTGGTTTTCACCTTCCTGTAGCTGTATCGCAATGGACTGTGAGAAGTTTCAAAAGAGACAATGTGTGTGTGTGTGTGTTGGGGGGGGGGGCACTGCCTGGTCCCGTTTCTGTGCTACCATTTTCAGAATCAGAATCAGAATGATGTCAATGATGCCATTGTCAATGATACAGCATCACAGACTAGGAATTTTTCTTGGCACCGGTGTATACACAACATGTAACAGGGCAAGGGGTAGTGCACAACATGCGATACCCTGCACATAATATACACCAATTACACAATATACACTAGATAGTGCACACCCCGTGATACTCTACACATAACATACACCATTTACACAATATAGACTAGAAATATACACAACACGGTACTCTGCACATAATATACACAATATACACTACACACAATATACACTGCACGTGTAGGGGACTGGGATCTATGTACAGGGGGACAGACTATGTATAGGCACATTGTGGAATGTTGGCGTTGCCTAGCATTCCACATTATTTATATTTATATCATTGGTATTGTTGTGCTGTCAGTCAGGAAGGAGTTCACCTTTGCTTCGCTCGCTGTCAGTGAGGATGAAGTGTAACATGCTCAAATGATGGTTATCTTAAAAGGTCATCCTACCGACTCTGTAGCCGTCCTCCAGACCTTCTTGACGGGCAAGATTTTTGGCCACGATCAGCAGGTGACCCAGGAGCTGAAAATCAAACACTCCTTATTTATGTCGTCTCATAAGTGTCTCACAGATATCACTTGATGTTTTTGAAACTCCTTGTGTTGGGAAGGGTTACAAACTGCATGCACAGAAGCCCTTTGCAATGCATTCAGTAGGTGGCGATAAGTTGAATATACTTCCATGAAAAAGAGGTTTTTGGCGTTTGGCATTTCTAATCAAAGTGAAAGATGATGATGAATGCAACGAAAAACCCTTATGTTTCTGCAATTTGGACAATCTCTCAATCCTAACAATATAAATTCACATTCGATAGCGTGAGAAAGAGTGACCAGATTGAAGAACACTAATTTTATTAACATTCACAAAAAAAACAAAACGTTTTTACTTGGATGTCAACAAGCGATATGAAAGTTAGAAAAAAAAAAAATCATCATTTTAAAGTTATTATGCTACGATTTTACTGGTCCGGCTCATTTGGGAATAGGTTTCCCTCGATGCGGCCTCGGAGCTAAAGTGAGTTTGACAACATATCATTCCATTTAAACAATTAATATTAATTACCTGTAAAAGACCCTATTGTTCTTCTTTATGTATAGGATTATAATTATTGGAATTATTATTTTGGTGGCGTTTTGTTTTTGTTGCAGTTCTTCTATGTGCATTATTTTTTTCAAGAAGTTATAAAAGTTATTACATTATTATTATTATTATAGTTGCTGTTATTATTATAGTTATTATTAAAGTGTATATTTGT